>JAXGGA010005068.1:0-81602 GCA_038373865.1 Uloborus plumipes
TATTATGATTATTTTGGAAAGTTCAAAATATTATCTACAGCAAAATCGGAAGGTACCTAAAAACTTACTTTTGTAATGTTTTGTAAACTTTCTAAATTAATTTGAAGATTTGAAAAAATGTAAGAGAAAACTTACATTTCAGATATTTTTGAGCATACTTTCTTTTTGCGTTTCTTTTTAAGATCCTTCGATAATTATTTCATTTCATGTACTAAGGGTTTTGTCTAAACTTCATGCCATAAATCTTTATATCGAAAAGTTCAATTCCAACTTATTGTTTAGTCATATTGGTATGGCAAAATATATTCACTATACTTTAAAAAGTGTTTACACACACGCGGGAAAGAAAAGAGCTGAAAAAAAAAACAAAAAATGTTTATTACAAATGAACTAGTTTCAAATCCTGTATTTTCAACTTTCTTTTACTGTTTTGTCTCTGGTTTTCAGGAATTTTGGAAATAAAGAAAAAATAACTACATTGAAACATGAAAACGTCTACTATATATATCTATGCCTCCGTAACTGTTTTTAAATAATGAACGATAAAGCAGAAAGCAAAAAAAGGAAAAAAAATGCTTTAAACTTTTCCCTATCTTATGGTCTTTTTTCTCAAGAAACGTATCTTACAATGTTCAAGACTTGCGAAAAAGGTTCTCCTTTCAATCAGTTCAAAATGGAGACAAAGTGCTCGAAAGTTAATGCTCTCAAGTATTGAAAGGAAGGCGTGATTCATCATGATTGAATCCTATTCTGCTTTTTCTCTTCTCACGAGTGTTTCTTTAAAGAACCAAATAAAGAAGAAGCAATCAACCTCAATTTCAGATCACGTTGCATTCGATATATTGTCATTTAACTTAGCTTAGGTCCTGCAGAAACTTTCAGTTTTTCGCAGAAGAGGTGCTTTTAGATGGTACCTCGTAACCTAAAAGTAGTTTTTTCAATTTTTATGTCTTTCTCTGCATATATATTAAAATACCCCCCCCCCCAAAAAAAAAAAACCGAAAGTCGGAATTGTTTGACGCATATCCTCTTATTTTTTCCCTTTTACATCAACAGTATTGCAAAAAAAAAAATATCATGCAATTTAAACAATTGCAACCAGTACCGACTTGCGTTTAGAAAGGCAAACTAGTATTTACTCCACTAGGCCGAATCGAAAAAAAAACATTTTTTGGGGAAATTCGAAAACTTAAAAGTTGATAAAACGTTTAACCGTAGCCCCACATACACCTGAAAAACATTTTTCCAAATTAAAAAAATAAATAGGTACCCCATACGAGGCTTACAACTTATAATTTTCTTCAAAAAAAAGTTTTTTTTAATACTTTTTTTAAAAAATGGAAGATACATTTTAAGAAATGATTAAGCTGAAAAACAAACTGTAGTTAACATTAGAAATTTTTACTATCATACAATATTTAAACTTCTCACATAATACTTAAAAATACGGATTTTTTTTCAAGTTAAATTTTTCATCTTAAATACATTATTTTATTACTTATCTGCATGCGTTAAATTAAAACTTAGTCCTCCAATGATTTTGGAGCTTGATATTTTTTAAAAATTTATCTCTTTTTAAAAAATAAATATAATTAATCCATTTTGTTAATAAATTTTAGGTCTCATGCTAGAGATTAATGTTAAAGACTTTAAATGTCTTAGTAAGAGTTGCAAAATGATTGCTTACCTTCGTAAGTTTTGTTAGATTTTGATGTTTTGTTAGGGTTTGATGTTATGCGCTATTAAAAACATAAAAGTAAAATATGGAATAGACCTCACACTACTTCCTTAAACGGCGATTAAAAAATCGATACTTTTTAATAACATAAAAGAGTGGGAAGAGGGGGGATGGGGACGTGCACTCACTTACAATCGCTTCTTAAGACGATCGTTACATAACTTAACACGTTGACTGCCCAAATACGAGATAATTCGTAGCATGTTATTTTGGTTGCCGAACTCAATTTTTAGATAGATTGTATTGGACAGATTTGAGGTTTTCATACAGAGTCGACATTAATATGGATGCATTAATATGGATGACATTGATATGGATACTTGGCTTCTGAAGAGTTACCAGTAAACGAATCTGACTGATATTTACACTGTTTTTAGTCCAGCTCAAACGCTATGAATCTTTCGTGGCTTGGCAGTTACCGTGTTAAAGGTAGGAATGCACCGATTAATCGGCCACTTTGCAGATTATTAATATTCGGCAAAATCGGGCCGATTAATCGGCGGAAAAAATATTTTCAAATATTATTCTTTAAAGTATACCTTTACTAAGAAACTCTGTACCTCAGAACCAGACTAACGTAAGTCCAAAAATGGCGATTTTCAGTTTATTAGTGCATTCTATGTAGAATCTTATACCACACTGCGCCATGATAACGCAATTTTTTAAAACTAATTTCTTTATAAGTTAACCAGTGTTATAAGAGCGTAAGTCCCAACCTTTGTCCGAGCCAGACAAACGTAAGTCCACTTTCTACCAAATGACTCCGAATTATTCTGCCGTGGGCAGGTAAAGGGCAGTAACTGCAAATTTTTCGATTTTAATTTTTTTGCATTTTTGAAATCTATGTTACATTAGTTTTATGGTACAAACATCTTTTTTTGGTTTCCGATGAAAAAAAACTTTTTTAATCAATGGTAATTAGCAGTAACTGCGTTTTTCGTTACTTTGGGCAGGTAAACGGCAGTATCTGCATGTCTGCAGGATGAACATAATTTGAATCGCTGTGCAAAACTTGCATCAAGCCGCAAAAACCGTTTTCCTTTGTACCTAAACTGAGCGAAAGTAGGGGTGCCCTAATGGGAGGTCACGGGAGGTCATTGGTTGCATTTGAATGTTCCCAAGGGGGTGTTTTATTCCTTTTTGGGGTGAATCAGTGTTAATATCAATGCAGACTTAAGTGATATGAATTGGCGCTACCACTTGGCGATATATCGCCAAGCTTTTGGTCGCCAAGTGCTTGTCGCCAACTTGGTGACATATCGCCAAATTGGCGACAAATTTGGCGAAAAAAATTATTTTATGAGTTTGGGTTCAATTTAGCGCTATTGGCGGTATTTTGCGAAAAATCCACTGAATGATGCTAAAATCGGCGATATTTAGAAAATGAATCATTGTAAATCATTTTTTGCATTGTTTCGTGGCAAATTAGGGGTGTAAATGTTTGAATTGTTATCTTGCTCACTCCAAGCACTATTTTAACACTTAAGGCATCTACTAAGAAATTTACACGTAAAAGGAAGTAGTGTGGGGTCCATACCAGATTTTTTTCTTTCAAATAAAGTTTCTCTCCACTAGCAGACGATATTTTTCACGATTTCATAGATACACAAGCAAAACTTGGCAGACGACAAACAAAAATGTAGCAATGAAATGATTTTATTTACATTGTTTTGTTTTCTTTTAATTACAGTTGCTTTCATACTAACAGACGATAGTTTTGCAGTTTAATACCAAGCTGTTGCATTTTTAATAGTTCTATGAAAAGAATCGTCAGCACAACAAGCATTTCAAGCGCTCTTTTTTTCAAAGGGATTTCTTGTTTTGATGCAAAGTACAAAGCATTAACTGATTTGTAGTAATTTTAAAAAATCTGGTGTGAACGCCACACTACTTCCTTTTACGTTTAAATTCCATAATAAATGCCTCAAGTGTTAAAATAGTGCATTAGAGTGAGCAAGATAACAATTCAAACATTTACACCCCCAGTTTGTCAAGAATCAATGCAAAATAATGTTTTACAATGATTTATTTTCTAAATATCGCCGATTTTAACATGATTCAGTGAATTTTTCGCAAAATGTGCCCAATAGCGCCAAATTGAATCCAAATTCAAAAAAAAAAAAAAAAATCATTTTTTCGCCAAATTTGTCGCCAACTTGGCGGCAAACACTTGGCGACCAAAAGTTTGGCGATATATCGCCAAGTGGTTGCACCAAATCATATCACTCAATCTGCATTGAAATTAACATTGATTTACCCCAAAAAGGGGTAAAAGACCCCCTTGGGAACATTCGAATGCAACCACAAGGGGAGGTGCACCTCCCCTTGTGACCCCTCAGAGCCTACATACCAAACTAGAAGCTTCTAAGGCATACAGTTTTTGATTTATGCGACATACATACGCACATACATACATACGTGCATACAGACGTCACGAGAAAACTCGTCGTAATTAACTCGGGGATGGTCGAAAAGGATTTTTAGGCTGTTGATATGTTGCGAGGTACATATGCACGTGCTGATAGGTCGAAAAAACGACTCAACATTCATTCGGGGCTGAGCAAAATCAAATTTAAGACTCAAATTTGAGTGAATTTTTTTTCGTGATCACAATACTTCCTTTACTACTTGAAAGGAAGTAACAAGTGCAGTTCTGATATAATGAGCCATTAACTCTTAAACTACATAAATAGATTGTTAAATTGAACACAAATTAATCAACGAGAAGTATTGCACACCTATTTTTTTCATGTTATTATAAAACATAACATAATAATCATGTTTATAAAATTATTATTAACAATCATGTTTATTTTTTAAATTTATAATCATGTTTTGTTTATGTAACTAGGCAATGAAATCATTCCTTTCAGTTTTACCAGTGCAGATTTTGGGTTTAACAATTCAGAGTCGAAGGTAAAAAAATCAAAGAGTCGGAGTCGGAGTGGGACATTTTAACTCAGAGTTTGCATTTCTGCCTGTGCTTCAGAGTTCGAATCAGAGTCGGAAACATATTGGGATTCGCAGTCAGTCATTTTCCCTCCGACTCCGCAGCCCTATATTTCACGCTCTTCTACAAAGTAGAAATAATGTGACTTACGTTACTCTGGCCCGGAGGTACGGAACTGTTTTGATGCGAAGTCACAAAAACGCAAGTCCAGTTCTGATGTAATCAGTCATTTACTATTTAATTACGCAAATAATTGTTTAATTGTGCGAAAATTAACCATTAAGGGTTTTAGTATACATATTTTCTCAATGTTAACAACCATGTTTTGTAGCCTAATTTATATATCAGCTTTGTAACAAAATAATTGAATCGTTTATTTCGAAAAGGTAACATCTCTATTTTGATCTTCTCTGTCTCTTTAGAAAATTAAACAGCGCACGGTTATATTTTTGAATGTCATAATCAATGGTTATTTGGTAAATTATTGCAGTAATTGTGTACTTAACTAAAGGCATTTTTTCAATGATTATGACATTCAAAAATATAACCGTGCGCTGTTTAATTTTCTAAAGAGACAGAGAAGATCAAAATAGAGATGTTACCTTTTCGAAATAAACGATTCAATTATTTTCTGTTTTTTTGCTCCCCCCTGCAAAGTGATGAAGGACTTACGTTAGTCGGGTTCTGAGGTACAGAACTATGACGAATAATTTTATTAACAGTAATAACTGTACTTCAGAACCAGACTAACGTAAGTCCATTTTCGTCATTCTTCGGTAAAGGGGAAAAACGATTGTCGAATACATCGTTTTTCCCCTCTACTGAAAAATGACGAAAGTGGACTTACGTTAGTCTGGTTCTGGGGTACAGTAATAACCCTAGCAGTTGATATAAAGCTTTTTTTTTTAATGAATTGTCCTACTTTGAACAAATATACATAGACATTGAGTAAAAATAGACAACGTTTAAAAAGTACAAATAAATACGAATAAAGAATTTTTAAACTCTTTTATTCGTATTTATTTGTACTTTTTAAACGTTGTCTATTTTTACTCAATGTCTATGTATATTTGTTCAAAGTAGGACAATTCATTAAAAAAAAAAGCTTTATATCAACTGCTAGGGTTATTACTGTACCCCAGAACCAGACTAACGTAAGTCCACTTTCGTCATTTTTCAGTAGAGGGGAAAAACGATGTATTCGACAATCGTTTTTCCCCTTTACCGAAGAATGACGAAAATGGACTTACGTTAGTCTGGTTCTGAAGTACAGTTATTACTGTTAATAAAATTATTCGTCATAGTTCTGTACCTCAGAACCCGACTAACGTAAGTCCTTCATCACTTTGCAGGGGAGCAAAAAAACAGAAAATAATTGAATCGTTTATTTCGAAAAGGTAACATCTCTATTTTGATCTCCTCTGTCTCTTTAGAAAATTAAACAGCGCACGGTTATATTTTTGAATGTCATAATCATTGAAAAAATGCCTTTAGTTAAGTACACAATTACTGCAATAATTTACCAAATAACCATTGATTATGACATTCAAAAATATAACCGTGCGCTGTTTAATTTTCTAAAGAGACAGAGGAGATCAAAATAGAGATGTTACCTTTTCGAAATAAACGATTCAATTATTTTCTGTTTTTTTGCTCCCCTGCAAAGTGATGAAGGACTTACGTTAGTCGGGTTCTGAGGTACAGAACTATGACGAATAATTTTATTAACAGTAATAACTGTACTTCAGAACCAGACTAACGTAAGTCCATTTTCGTCATTCTTCGGTAAAGGGGAAAAACGATTGTCGAATACATCGTTTTTCCCCTCTACTGAAAAATGACGAAAGTGGACTTACGTTAGTCTGGTTCTGGGGTACAGTAATAACCCTAGCAGTTGATATAAAGCTTTTTTTTTTAATGAATTGTCCTACTTTGAACAAATATACATAGACATTGAGTAAAAATAGACAACGTTTAAAAAGTACAAATAAATACGAATAAAAGAGTTTAAAAATTCTTTATTCGTATTTATTTGTACTTTTTAAACGTTGTCTATTTTTACTCAATGTCTATGTATATTTGTTCAAAGTAGGACAATTCATTAAAAAAAAAAGCTTTATATCAACTGCTAGGGTTATTACTGTACCCCAGAACCAGACTAACGTAAGTCCACTTTCGTCATTTTTCAGTAGAGGGGAAAAACGATGTATTCGACAATCGTTTTTCCCCTTTACCGAAGAATGACGAAAATGGACTTACGTTAGTCTGGTTCTGAAGTACAGTTATTACTGTTAATAAAATTATTCGTCATAGTTCTGTACCTCAGAACCCGACTAACGTAAGTCCTTCATCACTTTGCAGGGGAGCAAAAAAACAGAAAATAATTGAATCGTTTATTTCGAAAAGGTAACATCTCTATTTTGATCTTCTCTGTCTCTTTAGAAAATTAAACAGCGCACGGTTATATTTTTGAATGTCATAATCATTGAAAAAATGCCTTTAGTTAAGTACACAATTACTGCAATAATTTACCAAATAACCATTGATTATGACATTCAAAAATATAACCGTGCGCTGTTTAATTTTCTAAAGAGACAGAGGAGATCAAAATAGAGATGTTACCTTTTCGAAATAAACGATTCAATTATTTTCTGTTTTTTTGCTCCCCTGCAAAGTGATGAAGGACTTACGTTAGTCGGGTTCTGAGGTACAGAACTATGACGAATAATTTTATTAACAGTAATAACTGTACTTCAGAACCAGACTAACGTAAGTCCATTTTCGTCATTCTTCGGTAAAGGGGAAAAACGATTGTCGAATACATCGTTTTTCCCCTCTACTGAAAAATGACGAAAGTGGACTTACGTTAGTCTGGTTCTGGGGTACAGTAATAACCCTAGCAGTTGATATAAAGCTTTTTTTTTTAATGAATTGTCCTACTTTGAACAAATATACATAGACATTGAGTAAAAATAGACAACGTTTAAAAAGTACAAATAAATACGAATAAAAGAGTTTAAAAATTCTTTATTCGTATTTATTTGTACTTTTTAAACGTTGTCTATTTTTACTCATTTCATAGTACAAAGCTTTCGACTGCTGTTTTACAATACATAGACAATGTTGCAATATTTTTCATGTGGCGATAGTTTTCTCTTAGCGCAGTGCTTTTAGTTAACCTCTAATTTTCAAAGAATAAAAGTATTGAATTAAAGGCTACTAATTATTAAAAAGTATGAATTAAAAGTACTCCTAAATTGGAGTGCTCACCACAGACTCCCCCTCCCCCATTTTTTGAATTTTTATGTCCAATTAAAATAACTCTAACAATGTGTCAATACTATTATTGACAATAATATGAAAATACGTTCTAAGATATTTGATAAAAATATTGAAATTATTTTGTGAAAACTAGGAAAATGGAAAAAAATCTTCTCTTGGAAATAAATTACTTATTTCTAACTTCGAATTGTATAAGAGAACAAACATTGATTGTAAAATTAAAAACAATCATCTCATCATTAATCGGCCGATTATAAACTGCTGATTAATCATTAATCGGTAATAGGCCAATTTGCTTATCGGTGCATCCCTAGTTAAAGGTACTTTCTATACTTTTCTAGGCATATAAAACTACGGCAGAAGTAGATAACTGTACTTTCAAAAATAATGTGAATGAAAAGGAATGTTTTTGTTATCGTATGTGATCTTCAAGGCATAAAACTACACTACACGTGTAAAAGGAACAAAAAACAATGCCTCAAAGTAAGCAATAACGTATTTTAAATACATATCATGTGATTCTTTAATAATAAGAATGGGTGCGGGTACTTATGTACGAACGTTAGAAACAGCTTTTTAAATGAATAACTTTTTAAATATTTTCCTACACAAGTAAAATTATGGTAAACTTACGTAATATATATAGTGCTATAAAAAAAAATTCTTATCGTAGTTTTAACAAAGGGAGTAATGGTAAAGAGTAGCTAGTTCTTTTTTAATGTTTTTCAATAATTTTTTTTGAAGTTTTACTCTCTGACGGACGCCAAGCAATATGAATTGAAAATAATAACAGAAGGTAAATGCTGAATACCAAAGAAACTAATGAAATTCATTTCGCCAATAAACACTTTTTCATACACGAGAAAATTTTAAATAAGTTTTACAGTCTATACAATGTACACCAAGAAATATGTACAGAATCCCTGTAACTCTGAAAGCTTGGGAAAAAAATAAAGGGGTTTATTTATCCTGACGCAAATATTAAAAAATAAATAAAACTAGGATTTAAGCTCAGAAACAAAACTAGGCTGTTTTTCCAATTCTCAGAGGAAATAACGAAGTTATATTAAACAAAACAAAGGATCTTGTTTTTGCTTGGGTTTGGGATAAGATCGCAAAAACCAATATGAAAGAACATTGCTGACGAAAGGAGTTTCTTAAACGAGTCTACGTCTTAGTCAGTTTGACATATATTCCCTCCGTATCCGCTTACGGATTGTTTTTATCTTGGAATAATAACTTGTCTTAAACCGATTTTCAGCCTAAAAGAAATAAAGTTTGTTTTTGAGGGAAAAAGGAGAAATGTAGTTGCAGTATTAGTTTTTTTTTTTTAGATTTATCTTCTCTTGTTAGGTTTAAATGCTTACCGTTAATAAAGTGACTGTCTTAAACTATATTACATACGGTTACGTGAATATGAGCTAAATGCGAAATTTATTTTTCTTTTATTGAACTCGCAGAAGTGTTCTTATATACAGTAAACTTATAGAGCAGTGTTTTCATACCGAAAGAAATTGGAGGCTTTGATTTACATTAAAAAGAAACAAATTCAAATTTACAAACTGGGTCAGCAAGACTGAAAGAAAGACGCCTAAAGAAGAACCGGTCAAGTTCATAACCTACCTTCCCTACGTTGAGGACGTCACAGACCGAATTGAAAGACTTACGTCGACATAATATTAAGACGGTTTTTAAGCCCTCCAATAGTCAGCGACCTGCTGCGTTCAGTGAAACATGCTAGAGATCCGTTGTCCACCGCAGGAGTTTATAAGATCCCCTGTTCCTGTGGATTAGTTTATATCGGGACGACAAAACGGAGCGTTAACACAGGAATCAAAGAGCATCAGAGAAATTGCCGGCTGGGTCAGACTGAAAAGTCGGCTATCGCGGAGCACACTTTCAGTAATGGAATCCATAATATAAAATTCAAAGAGGCCAAAATAATTTCACGGACTTCAAATTTTTTCCCCAGATTGAATAGAGAGGCCATTGAGATTTTCAAACACCCAAATAATTTTAACAAGAAGGAGGAAGAAGTAAAAGTTAATAAGCTTTAATATCCAGTCATCTGTCAATCCCGAGCCGGAAGGTAGAGGGCGCTGCATTTTCAATTTAAAATCTTGCAGCAGTTCAAAATTTCGCATCAGTCGCCAAATTAATCAACGACACCCACTGAAGATGACCTCCGCAGTTGCGATCGAAACGCATGGATTAAAGTCATTCAGTCCACGGCACAACAGCCCGGAATCCTTAACTAGTATTTACTCCGGCCGTGAAAGCCTTCATTCTTACATTAAACATAATCAGTGTTTCCCAAAGATGGTTTGCAATATTTTTTACTTTTTAAATGCAATGTTAAGTTTAATATAAAAGCAACAGAAAAAAACACTAAGAATTTTTCAGTTCAATAGTAATTTTTTCATACTTAACTGGATTAAGTAAAACACCGTACATAAACGTTATTTCTGTTGAGTTAACTCATTATAAAAAACTTTTCCATCTTACAAAACGCAATTTTTTAGGCCGTGGAAAAAATTTTTGTACCCCATCCCTCTTTTTGCACTTCATATTTGTCGGAAACGACATAACTATGTAAATATTCAAATATTCACTTCATAAATCGTACAGTGCAGGCGGTAATTCAAATCAGTTGTTAAAGCTATAACTTACTTCACTTGGAGACGTCTAGACATAAATTCTCAAACCAAATATTTGCATTTTGATTGAAATTCCTTGGCAGTGGGATAATCAAGTTTGATCACATACTAAAACAGGTTAAAATTCTGTCTTCCAGAAAATTAGTTTTGAAATACGCTAAAGTTGAGAGCGAATATCGTGAGAATTTATGTTAGCTGGAGTTTACTTAATTTCGAATTATTAATTACGTATACTTCTGCCAACATAAATTTTCAGAATCATTAGTTTTAAGAACAAACAAGATTTAATTTTATTTTATGTAATTCACGAATACTTCTTGCATCTCGGTTTACGCTATAATTATTCTTATATGTGTAACAAAATGAACAACAGTAACGCAGAAAAATTTACAATAGTTGCTTGAAAAAACTGATAATGACAATAATAATATTTTCAGAAGAGAAAAAAATAGCTAAAATATACGGGATTAAATCAGTACAAAAATTTATAAATAAATATAGTTTACGGATTCCGTAATAGAACTGTATGAGAAAAATGATACATTGAAATTTTCACAATTTTATTTTTATGTAATAAATACAAGATGTCTTAAACTGTAACAATAGCTTCAGCCAAAGGCTCTCAAACTGCAGACAAAGATATCCACCTGAAAACGTAGCAACGTTGTATACTAACTAGATCCCCCCCCCCCCTCATATCATATTCGGTCTTATTTGCAATCATATTTCCTAATGTACAGAAAATTACAAGTGCCTTTTAACGTTGCAATTTTCTGTACATCTACAGCACAAAGGTATTTGTAAACTTTATATTTTCTAATATTTATTTACGTATTGTTTGATATATTGAATCATTTTCCCATAAGTTGCTTGGATCAACTTGCCTTGTTTCCATTCAATATTATTATTATTATTATTTTTTGGCTGTTGTGGTAAAATTTACGCTAAGAAATTAAAAGAATATTAAAAATTAATTGGTATCAAATGACTTCTTTCACAACTTCTAAATAATAGCACATACTGTGATTTTCTTAGGTAAAACCTTCCGTATATTTACGCATGCGGCAGGTCTTTTTTGATCTTACCAAAATAGGGATGATAGGTAGATAATAAGGAGAAGAATAATAAGAAGCATTTTGAGCAGTATCAAACAACGTTAAATGATTCTAATACCAAATACATAGTTTAGTTGAATGTGTCAAAAGTATCGCAAATTCAAGTTTTAAATTAAGTACTTCGGAAAGTTTCCACTCACAACCCATCACCCCCTTTTTTAAATAGAATGGTTCGCGAGTGCTAGGCGCAGCTTTCACGTACGGACAGTATATTGGAGTTTGCAAACAAAACAATGTTTGAAGGGAGGTCAGTGTTCATTGAGTTTTATGGCCATGACGCGTATTATTTCAAATAACATCAAAATGTGCAACTATGATTAACTATATGTTAGAAACACAATATGATTCTTTGTATTACAATACTTGTGTGCACATAAAATTAAGAAATTATGATTGAAAAACATACGTTAAAAAAGAATCTGGGGCTTTCGCTACCCCTGTGTCTATGTAAATAGGTAACGCTTGACAGCGAAGAGATGCCTGATGACTTTGAAGCGGAAACTGCTCGCTTCAGTTAAGAATAGATTGCATCAGAAAGATCACGTGAGTAGTAAAAACTGAGGAATTTAGTATGTAAAAAATAATTTTTCTCACTGATCCTACCTATTTTAAAGTGAAGCGATCCATGTCCGATTCAAGGTCACGCGCCATCTCTTTGTGACCAAGCTTTACCAAAGTGTGTGTCATGTTCCAAGTAACTATGTTCTTTTGAAACAAAATATTGTTGTTCACTTGAACGATTCCTTTTACAATTTGCACCATGTTAGGAAACCAGAACCACGAACCTACACTTTGAAAACTCTGATAGATGTAAAATTTTGGCAACTGGATTTTTTTTTTGTTTGGAGCTTTCAGAAATAATTCAATTGTTGCCTGAATTTTTGATATTAAAATGGCAATATTTAAAAGTACTAGAAATAAGCTTATGAAAGGAAAGGGAACCTAAAATAACGTTTTTCAGGATGTCATCGTCCAAAAATTAATCTTTTCATTGAAAAAGGATATTCTGTTTAACTTTGAAACCGGTGTTTGCAACGTTTAATGCTATTTGTGCTTATTTTCGTTGTTTTGTTCTTTTTCTTTCATTATATAACAAAAGTAAATATTTTTTAAAGTAGATCTGTAACGAAATTCAGTACTCATTTTTTTGTTGCAGTTAAATGTCAGTTAAAAATATTTTTATCACTACTCATAAAGTAAACGTATTGTTAAAACTTTATTACCTTGTTTTTTGATTGATATATTTTTGTGCACATATATATATATATATATATATATATATATATATATATATAATATATATATATATATATATATATAATATATATATATATATATATATATATAGTATCAATAATTGCGACAAGATTGTTACCATGATTTTTAGTCCGTAACGATGAAATTGCTTATAAATTTTTTTTTAAAGTAAGGTACATATTAATAGTTTAAGTTATATATTAATAGTAATCATTTTCTTATTTATGCCAATCTTTTCCTAAACACCTAAAAGAGCCATACATCAACTATATTTTATCTTCCACATCTACATTCCCCTCTTTCTATATCTTCACCTTGAATTTGAGACACAAACTGTAATGTGTCAACAAGCACTTACATGACTTCTTGCGAGAAGTAATGATTTTTCCAAGTCTAGGGTTTCGACATGTCTGACTAAGAGTGTGTTATTCTTGATGGTTAATGGAACAGTAGAATGACAAAATGAGTTAAGCAAATGACGATATTGGGAAAAAATATATGGGTCACATTATTTGCATTGGATGGTATAGAAAATTCGTTTTTATGCTCATTTCCTTTTTCTCAATTACAAATTCATTTGCATAAACTCGTTTCATCTCAGAATTAAAGACCATTGTGCAATAAAATGTCATCCCTAATGTTTAAAATCTTTCAAGAGAAACAAAAAGTTTTTCAACATAATTTCAAGTGACTTGATATTTACACTTAATGTGCTAGAATTTGCTACTGTGAGTGAAATTTCAACGATGTTTTAATAATATATAAGCTATGTGTCATTCGTTACCTATTAGAGCTGTTCCGCTGTTGCTCTAAACATATTGCTCAATTCGTTTGCACAAATGAGGAATTTTTATAAACATAATTGTACTTTTTCCCTCCTAATTTTAAACTTTAGGTTTTAATTGTGACATGTTGGGATATAAGAGTTAAGTGTGCCTCTTAACATGAAGTATCAACCTTTTAAACTATTTTCTTGTCCTTAAAAAATAATGATTTGTACCACTTGCGATAGTAACCATACTGCCATAACCGTAACAGATATAAATCAGTTTTTGCGGACTTTTTTTCCAGATGTGATACTTTATATTATGAATCTTAATGGTCAGTTAAATTATAATTTATTACAATTAAAAAGTAAATGTTCAAATTACAGGAATCAAGGGAGAATGTGCGCAGAAATGTCACACATAGAAACTGGGCGAACACTAAGAAGAACATAATAAATGGTTTTGATAATAAATGAAAAAATAGCTAGTTCTAATTAGAACAGAATACGCTTATTGTGAAAAGTAACAATTTAGTTTGAAAACGATAGAAAAAATTGGTAATATCTTTATTTTTTATTGAAACTTGAACTCGTGTATATTTTTCTTCAATGTCTTATGGGATGTTAGTAAGAAAAGTCTCGTTCTGTTCTAAATGAAATATTACATTTTTATTTTCACATTTTGAAACATAATACTGGTAAAATGTGGATCTGTCATCTTCTTGCTCCAAGGTCTTCAATTGAGACTACTGAAGGCTAGTAATGCAGGTTCAAATACTTTTTACAGAAATTCTCTAAAGTAATTTACAAAGTACAATTATGAAGAAGAGAGAAGTGCAGTCAATCTAATTATTAGAATATCTGTTGATGTAATACATTTTCAAAGTACCGAACCGTTGCGATTTGCCATTTTGATCAAGGATAACGCGATACCCCGCTTATTAGAATAATTTTTTGTTGACATTTTACTATTCCATTAGGAAAGTTTGTCTTTCTTGAATGTATACGCATTTCTGACAGAAAATCTAAGTGAATTATAGTGTTTCAGCTATTATTCGCAGTTGGTGTTTTACTTTTTTTGGAGAGGGGGTGTGCTTATAACTCATCAATACTTTTTAGCTCGATCAATGTACATTTTTAATTCTTGTATGACATTTCGAAGAGAAACAACACCTGTGCATCAATGTAATGTACGTTTTAAGTAAAAATATTCTGCATTTTTGCAAATTAAATATTTATGCGTTAGTGCTCAACGTTCCCTTGTAGTTCGAATTACTTTTCTAATAAAGGTCGGATTTTCACGCTCCTGTGGGTTTATTTAAATTAATTTCACATGCACAAAATATCCCTAAGAATGTTTTGAAAAATGTTACATACACTAACTTAGCCAGGATTCATCTTAACTTTCTGGGGAGGGGGATATAACATATCTTACGTGCGTATACAATATCATACTAGAACTTGCAATACAGCTTTAAAAATGAGGGGTTGTATTGGGTTCACCTTCCCCCACCCTACCTTGCTCCACCTGCGGTAATATCCAGTAAAATAGTAATATTTAGCAATATATTTCTCGGGGGAAAAATAAAAAAGAATCTAATTACAAATATACAAAGCGAAACATAAATCGCATAAGAATTGATTAAGTACTTGTATGCTGAACAGGTCAATAGGAATAATAATCAATATAATAAAGCACAATATTTGCAAGATTCTGCAAACACGTGTTTCGGGGCTACAAGAAATTCCCTTTTTCAATGCAATGCAGTGAGCTTTAGGATGAAGAATCACCCGAGAAAAGCATTCTTTATTCTAAAGTTCAAACTTCATTGCATTGAAAAAGAGGTTCTTTGTTGCCCCGAAACACGTGTCTGCAGATTTTTGAAAAATTTGTGCTTTGTAACGTTGATGATTCCTATTGAATATTTCGCAATTTAAAATCACTACTTGAAAGCATACTTTTCTAAAAATAATGTAAAGGTTGCGTAAAGTTAACTTTCTTTAGAGGTAAAGAGATAATTGTTTGTTCGTAAGTTTTTTTAAATGTGCAAATTTATATTTTTATAAATGATATTATATTTTTATTATATTTAGTTAAAAACATTTAAAATAGTCAATTTAATAAAAAATAATGTATTAATTTCTTTTAATCTCTTAAAAAAGGAACACAGAAATGGGACAGAATAAAATATTTTATTGAAGAATTCTTGAACAGAATAAGAGACTTGTGCAATATATCTGTATCATCTTGATGCCTTTTATCTCATATTTACGTCAAATCCCTAAAAGGTATCCAAAATCTAGGATTTTTAACAGATAAAAAATTGCATTTATGTCTTTTTGAAGATATCTTCAAAGTTTTAAAAAGTTTTGACAACCAAAAAGAATGATTTAGTCACCAAAGATACATTTTATTTCTTTCCTCGACTCAAAATAGACCTTTGGCGTTTTCAAAATAAAGGAAGGAACTTTTATCTAGTTTCATTTATTTCTACTGTGAGATGGAAGTTATCTCACTTAAACTTTTTAAAAACCCAAGTTTTAGTAGATAAAACTAAATACGCATTTTCTTTCACATTTTTTGCTGACAATTTTTTTTTCTTATATTTAAAAATTTGAAAATTATAAAAGCAAAATTTTATGCATTTCTTAGGATGTTATTTTTAATTACAGCACATAAATAGTTTCAGTTTGCAGCAAACATTTTAGACGGTGAAAAACGTTCGTTTATCTGTTAAATTCTAGTTCGCAGTGTACTGCGAACCTTTTGGTAATTATTACGCTTGCTTATAGAAAAGAAAATTTAAGTTACATTTTGACTGCGACATTACATTACTTTATTAGATTAATTTCGATAAGCAATGCCTAATATTGTTCCCTATAGCATGCCTATTTATTATTGATTTGAAATCAGCTTTATATAGCTAAACTTTTTTAAATACAATGTAGGAAATAAGAGCAATTGTATTAAAAATTGTTAATTTGAGACGCTTTTAAGTATAACTGTGTTACAATTAATAGAATGCGAAAAAGGTATTAGATCATTCCATGGTGACTAACGTAACATTCAGAGCTGATTTTGTAACTGTTTTTACTTGTAACTTAAAGGATAAAAAATATTTTTTAGTTATGCTGATGGATTTACAATGTACATGGTATCTATGTATCATTTCTGCTAAGAATTTAAAACAAAATTACTGACAGATATTTTTTCAACCAAAATAACAGCGTGACTAACGTAATTTTTTTTTGCAACCCTGAAAATTAAAGCTCATGTTGTGAGGCAAACATTTCTCAAAGTGCTAAAAATTGAATGATATATCGCTGCTTGAAATGAACAACGGCATATCTGCAAAACATGACTTTTCAGGAGAGCGTTTCAAAGTTTTTGCAGTAAAACGGCATTTTGAAGTAAAATGGTATTAAGGGTACTTATGTCGAATCAACTTACATAGACATTAGGGTGATGCTTAAAAATGAAAGTTAAAAAATTCAACGGTTCACCCTCCCATTTTGATCTCTCATATATAAAATGGAGTTAACTAAAATTTTATTGGATTTCATGAAGTTTTAGGGGCCGCTACCTGGCTTTAAATTTCATAAAAAATGTTGAAATTCAATATAATTTTCATTAGTAATTTTTAATATTATTAAAAACCTTATCTCATTTAACACTTTATTTTTATGCTAGGAAGACTCCAACCTAAACACACAACCCCTCCCTTCCGACCTAAACCAACTCCACAAACCCCCCCTCTCCCACCAACTTAAAGAGCCTGTCACTGCTTGTCAGTGTAGTGGCTGTCTATGATCAATACAGGTGTGCAGTTAGTTTAGCCTTCAAAACTGTATTTCGCTAATATTATAAAGAGCGATTTCTTTTCTGTGTTTTTTACAGTGAATCTAATAAGTTTCGTAAGTAAGATTTTGTTTGTGGGAATTATAAATAATAAACTATATAATGAATAAATAAATTTGAATAGACTGGAAGGTTATGTTATATTTTTTGGCTGTTTTGCATTTAGGCCTCGCCTAGGACTCTCAATTTTTGGTTTTCATAATTTGATTACTATTACTTACGTCAAATTGTAAAGTTCCTGTAGTTTCTACAAGAAAACTGACAGAAATATGGCTAATAGGTCAAATTTCTCAAACATTAAATCAAACCAAACTTTATTCTAAACGTGAAACTGTTTCTGTATTTTTTTTATTACGAAGAATAGGAAAAGCAAATAATTCGTGAAGCTGCTCATCCGACTTCCAAAGATGTATTGGAAATTTAAACACAACAGAAAATTCATGTTGTATATAAGATTGAAAAGCTTTTTAAAGAATGGCAGAATCTAAAGAAAAATAAAGAAAATAAATCTAAAAGATCAGATGGGAAAATGGTGGAAGCTCTAAAGAAAGAAGAAGCTGGTTTTTACCCGAAAAGAATTAATTTAGACATTGGAAACATTGGTAATTTGTGTCTACTTCATGAGTTTTTTTATGTATTAATTGTGCATCAAAATCTTTTTGAGGACTCTAAACAACTAATGTAAGCTTATATTAATTCTGTACTAAGTTTTTTTAAAAATCGTGACAGTTAAAGAAATTTTGTAAAAATCTGTTTCCTGTCTAATTTTCCTCGTTTGTTCACATATCGAAAGTAAATTGTAACACATATATGATACAAAATTAGCTTTGGATAACATATATGGACCTTAACACTTCATTTAAATTTTTATTATGTACAAAAATATAATTTTATAATAAATATAAAAAATTATAAATAATCACTTTTTGGGAAAACGTTAGATTTTTTCAATCTTTAGTAGCGACCTTTAAATTTTTCTCAAAAATTCTCAAAAAATTAGTTTAAGTTTCTTTTATTAGGTAGAACAAAATGGGAGGGTGACCGAGGAGAAAAGAAACAAAAAATATTTTTGGGTCTTTTAAGCATCACCCTAATAGACATAGATGATAAACATTCCAAGCACTTATTCAGAACTGACACAATGGCGGCTGTGTCGTTGTTTACTGGGAAAAGCGCGTCAAAATTATAACTATGCACAACGATATTAACGATTGCTGCGTGATATTTTGAAACTAGAGATATGCCGATAATACCACAAGAAAGAGTAAAAAAAAACAGAATTTTTTGGTGTAATAAAAAAAAATCGATTTTTGCAGATATGCCGTTCATTTCAAGCAGCGATATTTGAAAAATGTGTAAAGTTGGCTTTTAAAAACATAAAACACATTTATTTAATCTTTTTTTTTTTTTAGTCTTAAGTGTCACTTTTACTTAAGATGGAGTTGAGTAACGTAAACATCGAATAACAAGCAGCAAACACACTACAAACTTTATTATGGCTAATCTCAGTGATAATTACAATACTTTTTCACTCTTTTTTAACTTCTTATGTTGTATGATTTTTACTAGCGGTACCCGCACGGCTTTGCCCGTGGTATAAAATTAAAATTTCATTTGTAAAATAATTGATATAGCAGAAAAAATGCTCTATTTTAGTTGCAATTCAACTATAATTCCTTCAAAGTATAATATAAAAATCTGGTATGGACCCCACGCTACTTAATTTTACGTGTAAATTTCTTAGTAGATGCCTTAAGTGCTAAAATAGTGCTTGGAGTGAGCAAGATAACAGTTCAAACATTTATATCCCTAGTTTGTCACGAAACAATGCAAAAAAAAGTTTTACAATGATTAATCTCCTAAATATCGCCGATTTTAACATCATTCAGTGGATTTTTCGCAAAATATTGCCAATAGCGCCAAATTGAGACCAAATAAAAAAAAAGAAAACAATTTTTTTCGCCAACTTGGCGATATGTCGCCAAATTGGCGGCAACTACTTGACAACCAAAAGCTTGGCGATACATTGCAAAATGGTCGGGCCAATTCATATGACTTTTGTCTGCATTGAAATGAACACTGATTTACTCCATAAAAGGGGTAAAACACCCCCTTGGAACATTCGAATGCAACCCCAAGGGGAGATGCACAAAAATAAGCCAAAAGAAAAAATAAGAACAATTTTGTTACTCACAGAAACCAACATAAATCTTACAAAGTTTAAAAGAAGAAGCAAGTTTCATTTCCTTGCTTTAAAAACAAAACGAACGATGCAATAACGCAATTGATACGATATTTGGTTAATCTGTGCTTTAGGTACCCTTTTCTCGCTAAATGGGCGATAGGCGCGCCAAGCGTGGTAACCCTGGCTATTTTACGTAGTTTCTCTCGGAGCTTTCACTTCCGCGAGACACGCAAAATCGCGCCAAGTAAGGTCCCAAAGCATTTTCACCAGAAAACAGACAGGGTTGACAGAGTTTAAACAAAAAAATACTACGCCTCCTCTAAAAAATATATTACAAAATACTACTGTTTCCAAACGTTGCCAAAATCAATGTTGCTGAACTGCGAAATCTATGAAAATGAAAAAAAAAATCCGCCAAATATTTTAATTAAGTCATTAGTATATTGGAAAAAGGGTTGCCGGAAAAATACTACGCTCCTTATTTGGGCCGAAAAAATATTACCGTAG
The DNA here is from genome assembly GCA_038373865.1 of Uloborus plumipes. Lineage (NCBI taxonomy): Eukaryota > Metazoa > Arthropoda > Arachnida > Araneae > Uloboridae > Uloborus > Uloborus plumipes. The sequence continues at coordinate 20,317 of JAXGGA010005068.1, forward strand.
TATCAAAAATACTACGTCTGGCGACGCTGAAAAAAGAACGAAACAAAAATAGGTATGAACACGTAACCATGGTAACAACATGAAAAGTTGATTTCCGTTGATAAAATAATTCTTTTCATCTCTCTTTTCAAACAAATTTTATTATCGAGCTGAACCATTTTAGAATCGTTTGGCTTGCTTTACTGAAGGTAAGCCTTGAATTCCGGGATTCTAAAAACAATTGTTACAGCTCTCCTGATGATCGTAGAAACTTCGAAAAAACTTCATTTTGTGCAGAAAATTTCAAGCTTTCGAATGATATAAGACTTGAAAATGTGTATGAAATATTTCTTCCCTATTTTATCGAATTTCTGCTAAGAATTCGAATAGAAAAAGAACGAAATGGAATTTTCGAAAAATAGCTTCGAGGTGCAAAACTACATTCTACAAACTAATTTTGTGCCAAGTGGCATGAAAATCGACCGAACGGTTTTGGCGCTACGTGCGTAACAGGCAGACAAACAGAAAGAAAGAAAAAAGGACAGACAGACCCACCTTCAGCTTTATTATTAGTAGAGATTTATTTTTTTGATACTTTTTTCACTTCGGTATTTTTTTTCTTCGGCTGAGGTTGACATTTCGATGGAATGACCCTATTTGAAATTGAATCAAACAACAAAAGAACATTAGAGTAATGTAAAATAGCAATTTGTATCTCAATTTGTACGCAGTAGCATAAGAACTTTGTTAACTGCTAAATTAGTTTGCACATAAATAAGGCATTTTTATTCGTCTGCCCAGGGAGCACAAATAATGTTGAAACGTTTCAAAAAAGTTGACAAACTGTTGTCACAATGTTAACGACTATGTTGCACCTTATAAAAACGAAGTGTACTACTTGGGTACATTTGCACTTCATTACCAAAATTTTGAATGTTGGCTTTTCTTTTTTATCACTCGAATTTTCGAAAGCACTATGTATCGTGATATGATGTCAACTTTCCAGAAAAGTTTATTATTTTTGAAAATTAGTGATTTGTTGAAACATACAGACGCCGTGACCCGTACTTTTACAATATGCAAATATTCCTTTTTTTCCAAAATTGATACTTTGTGCAATAAGTAGTACAAAAAGGTCTTAAATTCGAATATATCACAACTATCAAATTTAAAAATTCAGGAAATATAGTGAAAATATGCGAATAAAAATATCACAACTGTGAAAACGGACCAAGCATAATATTTAAACGGGATTTTCACTGTTATTACATATTTAATATTTACTAATATTAACGCAAAAGGCGTAATCAATCATTAACATCTCATCGTAGACCATAGTTACTATTTATCTCTTGATCATAAGCTTTATGGAATAATATGGAAGTTTATTTCACTTTCAAATGGAAAAAAACAGAGGGGGGGGGGGGTGTTTGCTAATTTTAAGATTTTCATAACTTAATAATTAAAAAAGTATAACTTATATTTAATTTGTACTTTATAATTTATAGAATGAATATCAAACTTAGGGGACACATATATGCAACAACGGCCTTAAAGAGGGAAAGTGGCCTTCGCAATCAATAAATGTGTCCTTTAAAAATCCAGTTAGTGCCAAGTCTCCAATTTTAGGAACCCCTTAATATATTTTTTCACTCTTCCAATTCAGTCAACATATTTTTTAATTAACTTGAATGACCGAGATCCTAATTTCAGTTTTTTTTCTTCAAAATTATGTACTGCATGGTAAATGCACTCAGCAACACAAATAAAATTAGAATTTCATACCAGGTTAGCTCAAAAGATTAATCAAATTCGTCGAGAATGTAATTATTGCTTTTGACATGAAATGTGACACGTTGCATTAGATTGAGCTTTTAATTTTAGAACTGAAGAGCGCACGTGCAAGGCAGTTTAAACGTTTAAGCTCAATTCGAACTGGCCATACAAAAGATTTGCTTGCAAACAGACAGACATTTTTTCCGTCTCAAAACCCTACTTTGCAATTTTTCGATGTTTAATCATTTACTATTTTTTTACTTTTTTGTGATATTTTTAAGATACACATTGAGACACTTTTAATGCTTTTTTAGCCTTTCTTTCATTTAAACGGAAAAGTAGGCTAAAAGACAACTTTCTAAGATTAAATTCATTTTTATACATTCTTCAATAAAACACAGTTCAAGATTTCAAAAACCATAATCAACAAAACAATTATTTTCCATTTGTACGAAATATTCCACAGTGCACAGTTCAAACTATCTCAAACTTGACAAGCTAAAACTGAGTTTACCGCATTCAATGTAATTCATAACAGAGAGTTACTTTCTGATCATCACTAAAACTCTGAATATATAAGACATTTATTCCAAGAATATATATTTCACCGTATTGCGACATAAATGAAAGACAACATCTTATTTAAGATAGGAATTCCTCTTCCGAAATTGCGCAAATATCATTAAGACTTGTTCCGTAAATGGCTGTTGACATTAGGACAGAAATGCATTAAAGTTCCAAACTAAGTAAGGAAATGCTCTTAGGCGAATTCAAGCATAACGTAGGAGTAGAAGGAATATCGAAGTTAGGATTGTGTTTTCTTAAGACAAAACAAGAATAGCAAATCACTTTCACAATTCTTAAAAATACGCCTTTGATCGAAAGAGGAGTATTACATGCATTATTCCTGCGTCGAAGATTTTATGCTTTTAGAATTCAGAGCAAAAAAAAAATTGAATTTTAAAAATAAAGTTACGTTTATTAGTGAATTAAGACTTAACTCGTATTGAAAATTTAAAAATTATTATATGTTTCTAAACATAGCAATTGAAAAATTGCTTGATTCTTTAAAAGCACATATACGAAACAAAATTGCATTGAAGAAAATAGAAGTAAAATAATATATGTAATACAAAAATAAAAAAAAAGGAATACATCATACGTGCATTACACTACTTAAATGTTGCACTTTTAAAAACTTGTTTCTTTCCTTATCACTTCTTTTTGAAATTACCAAAAACTCATTGTCACAAATTCTTTTTGGCGTCAAATTTATACATGAATACAATAATTTTAAACACAAGGCAACATATGATAGATTTCTAAGAAATCATTGAAATTTTATTTGAGGCTCTAAAAATGAAGATATGCTTCTGAAAAACCTACTAAATGTAAAGGTATTAAGTTTGATGTACTTTCCTGTTAATGGTACAACCATTGTTTTTTTTTTTTTTTTTTTGATCAGCAGTATTTAAAGTAATTAAAATTTATGAGTATTTAAACAGTCAAAGACTGACATTTTTTAAAGGAGCAAGAAATAAAGGATAAGTACAATTTTTAATACCCGTATTATCTACGTAGTGTTATTCGTAACATTGCTCTTTCTTTATAATAAAAAAAATAAATGTTTAAAAAGCAAAATTTATTTTCACGCGTTTTTTTTTTTACACAATGGACCTTTATGATGTATAATTGTATATGTAACATAAGTTTATTTTATAAGTTATTGAACACAAATGACTTAAAAATTATAACTTTTTCACGTTATTGAAAGGCCAGAATCTTTTTATCACAAGAAAAGAAAATAAAAAATAAAGGTACTTTACAGATGAAAGCCTGATGCAACCGGTTAAAGAGAAGACAAATGTCAAACTTAAATTTTTTTTGATTAAATTGAGTTTATACGCGAACTAAATTCCACTTCTGTAGAATAGCATGAGTATTCATAAAACCACTCTGGGAATAATTAAACTGCAATAAAATAATGTGGTTTTATGGCAGGAAAAATATCACTTTTTAATAAAAACTTATGTTTTAGGGTCTATAATAAAACGGTTAAATTCACAAATGAAAATTTGACTTGCAGAACATGCATGTTTCATGTATATACTTCTATTCAGGTTTCACTTTTAAAAGAAAGCGGTAATAAACATTTCTCTTAGTACTTCGAAGTTTACAACACTGGATAATGTCCCGTACATGTGTTAAAACAAATCCTTCGCACCATTTAACAACCTTGTTTAATAGGTTCTTTGATCGTAAAAACGGCATATATTCCTTAAAATGACATCTAACATGTTAGTGGGGTTGAATCTCGCAAAGAAATATATGTAGTTAGGAAATACATAACAAATTTTGATATAAATTTCACAAGTGAATGCAAATCGTCTTTCTTCGGGAAGACCTATACAAAAACGAAAAGAAAAGAATCTAAGGGTAATTTCATTATTTTGGACAGAGTAAACATACGCGTTTATTATAATTCTGTGCGCTATTCACAAAAGTGGTTTTAATGCTCTTATTTCATAATTGCTGAAAGCAGAAGACTAATCGATTTCTCAATGCTTTACAGAAAAAATATGTCTGATAAACTTCTTAACTTTGGACACAACAATCAGATCTGTGAAATAAAATAGAAGAGATAAAGGAAAAAAGCATTGTTTTGTTTTCCCAAAGTTCCAGCTATGTTTTATTGAATGATAATATAATATATTCTGTTTTTTACTCAATCATCAAAATAATTGTATTTACACCCATACAAAAAGTATACTATTTATAATAAATGTAATGTCGTCATTGTGCAATGTAGTCATAAATGTAATGCTCATCATTGTGATTTTTTGTTGCACAAAATTGAACAGTTTAGCTCAACTTTAGTTTTCATAAAAACCACGATAATCCATTAACGAAGCATCGAAATTTCCCTCATGAAACAAACGATTCTCCGATGTATATATATTTATTTTTTTTTAATCGCACAGCCTTTTCATTAAACAAAGCAACAAGAAATAGCAATAAGGTCAAGATGTAGCATTGCTCATTCTTTATAAGGCACTTAAAAACACTGATGCAGCCATTCTTTCATAATATATAATACATCTGTGTTTTGCATCTTGTGTCAAAATAGATTTTGTTTGGCTGTTATTTTAGTAAATTTATCAACTTTTTGGGGGATCTTCATTTATTTATTTAATGCGTTATGGTCAAATCCCGCTTTTAGGAATTTCATGCACCTAACAGGCATGCCTCACAGGTTGAGAACGATGAACTTAGAACTCGTTAAATGAAAAAAAATGAGTAATTGTACCCTTTTTCAGAGTTTCTCAATTTTTATGACTATAGCAAGTAATAAGTTGCGGCTTCCTTTGGTAGTTTTATTGTGTTTTAATAAATTATATCGTCTAGAAAATTAGCAAAGATTTTCATAATTAATAGTCATACTATCATCTATGGCTGTAAAAAAAGTTGTTTCTGGGATTCGTATTGAAAACTGGAGGTTTTTTTCAAATTCATTTTCGACAAGCAATGAGAAATTTCGGGTGCATTCTTGAAAAATAAACAACATCATATCGGTTGCTTGATTATCCCGAGTTATCTCGGGTTTGTATAAGTTGCAGCTAATTATTTGCCAGCGAAAACTAGGGTGAAACTTAATGATTTAACAGCTATAAAAAATGAATAATTCAACTTGAAACCTACAGGTTTTGTTTCTTTCCTTGTATTTAAAAATCAAATTTTAAAAACGTGATTTTTTTTCCAGTTTTTCCAAGAAAATTTGTAAGGGAACCGGTTGAAATATTTTTTAGAAATAGTATATCTCGTTTAATAGTCTTCTACCCCCCTATTTTAATTATTTTCTTTCTTTGTAGCGAAAATATTCCAGTTTTGAAGTTTCTTTTGGAGCCTATGAATTTTTGGCCTAAAAATTGCTGACCTCTAGAAATAGCACTGATTTTTCTAACGGTTATTTTTTTCTTTTCAAAATAGCTGCCGTATTTAGCAGCTTTTGTAATTTCATCAATTAGAGGAATAATGAAACTGCTAACAGGTTTGAATAACTCCTAACCTGAAAAAAGTCTAAAAAAAGAAAAGCGCAACTTTAGGATTTTTCAAGTCGCACAAAATTCTTCAGTACTTTATTTTGTCAAAATACAAGAGAAATAAAGACTCTTTAAACTAGAGCGTATCTAAAATATTTTTTTTAATTGCTGTCGTATGTTTCCGAGCTTTTGAAAATGCGCTATTCTTAAACAAATTAATGTAAGTTTTGGATTTTTTCTATAATCTGGAGAACACTCGTAATGAAATTTTTCCCGAAGTAAGTCACGAAAAATGGGATAACGTCTCATTTCATTTTTAACATTTTTGCCTCTAAAAGTTCAAAAATCTGATCGTTAAAATGAAGTTTTTTAATTCTGTCCACTCCTCCCCCCCCCTGTATGACCATAGCGGTTAAAAACAAACAAACGTCCTAATGAAAAATATTTCTCCCAACTAAAAAAGCAACCCAATATCTACATCCCATTACATTTTTTTCTTAACACCAAATAATCTTGAGGATGAGAACAAAAAATGCTAAAAGTTGTAAATAAAAATTGTTCACAGCTAAGAAAAGCCGCTTGGAGCCTCTTTAATAACCTCGATTAATGCAATGCTTTTATGAGAAATAAAAATCCCAGTTTGCTGCCAGTTTAAATAGGTAACAATTTTTTGAAGCAACTACACAAAACAGTAGTTCCGACCGCTGTTTTGCGATTCACATGCGAGAGTTTAATGATAGGCGTTTTTTAAAAATGTATACATTTTTAAACAAGTTTCAGTTTTGTGCTTGGTGGAACTTTTTAATTTCGTATAAAATATTATTTCACGTTTTGTTTAAAAGTATAAATAAAGTTCTTTATCAAGATTTCCTTTTTGTGCTGGGATATAGCCCAAACCGTAACAATGTCAATAAAATTAGTTTTAGGATTTATTTATTGGAAAAAACAACGTCCAGTCATTGTTTCTCAGAATATGACCATGAGCAGCAACTTAGAGTAGTAACTTTGATACATACGATAAAAAATTTATTTAGTTGGTCTAAAATATTTGCTTTTGAAACCAAATTTCTAAAATACGAAACAAATTACACAGCTTCAATAAATTCATTTCGTATTATTTGTTAATACAATTGCTTTAGAAAAGATAAGGGAGTCTTGTACTATCTGTCATATTGGACGTGAGTTCATAAACGGATCCTGTGTGACCAAGTACACTAGCTCGAAATATGTGTTGTAAATAAATAAATAAAAAGATAAGAGAATAAAAACTCTAGCACTAGCATGAGCCGTAACACATTCGCAACTCTACCTTGATGAAAAACGAGTAAAGGTATCAATCTCTTTTCGCTACGCTGCAAATTTGTTACGGCTCTCAATCAATCTTAATCTTTTAACCAACTGACCAAACTTTTCTTCTAGATTTTTACACTTCCGAAAAATTAGAAAAAAAACATCACCCATTCCTTCATCACGCTATTTCAGAAAATGATTATTTCATTACGTATCATACTTAGGGTTTTAAACGGGAAATTTAAAAATGAAGAAAATTAAATCAAAAATGCATTTAAAATATGAGGATTGTGTTACACTTTTGTCTAACTACTGATAAGAACTATTTCCTAGCTCTAAATTAGTTCATATTGATTCAATATACTTATTTTGCCGTACCGATTCGAATATGTCGAAAGCAAAGTAATGTTTTAAAGCAATAACTCTGAACTACAGAAGTTAGTTTTGTAAACAAATACTATTTATTATAATAGACTAAGTGGAAAGCAAATTTTTATTACTTTGAGAAATTATATAATGCATAACTATCTCCTATCTGTGCATCACTGACCTGTTAACTGAGGGTAAAGTTATTTTAAATCTATGAAAGAAACATGTCACTCTTTCTTATTAATTTCGTAACATATTAACATAATTAAAATAGAAATTTAATGAACGTAAGTCCAACTTGTATATGGGCGATTCTCTGTAAACTCGTCATTTTTCACACGAAATCTGTCCGGACACGGTTTTTTCAAATGTTCGTATAATTATAATACTATTGCTCAGAAAATGAATCTATTACTTTGGTTTGAAAGAAGGCCAATTGAAGTTTGAGTTTTTCTTATAAATCATGATAGGGGGTAAGTCCCTCGCCTAGTATAACTAGGCAGGGGACTGTGCCAGGTGACTGTGTTTTTGCTCTTTGTTGCGTAATATCTGAAAAACTATTGGAGCATAATTAGTTACGAGACTACCTATAAATTTAGGCACAAATCGTGGACATAATAACTAATATGTTTTATAGTTAAATTAATTGCCATTAATCAAATCACATCCCAGAGGACTGTTTTTGCAACGACCCTGATGCATACTTTCATTACAAATGTGGCTCTCAAACTAAGCAAAGTAGCGTTTCAACACCGTTCTCGGTGATTTCGGCAAATTCAGACTGATTACTTTAAACTTCATGCCAAAAAGAATTTTAAAAAGTTATAGATTTTTCGTATTACAGCTTTGAATTTGTTGCAGGGGACTGTTTGAAAAAACTCCGGACAGAATTTACATGACAATTTTAAGTTTTAGAAATACGTAAGTATACCTTATTTCATAAGAAAAATATAGCTTCATTATTCTATTTTTAGACATTAATTGCCAAATTTATGTAGTGTTTATAGGTTTTTTGAAATACTATCATTAACAGTTAGACTATGGGATTGGGACAGGCAGGGGACTGTGTTTTTGGCCCTTAGATAATTTCTAGAGAATTGTTATCACTCCAAATACAATTGGGCCACAAAGTATTAATGCTTTACTTGTATTAAGAGTGATAATTACTTTATTACACTCCATTATTTTTAAAATACTCAGTCCGGACAGCCTATTACCAGTTTACAGAGAATCGCCCATATTAGTAAAATATCCAGCTATATTTGACGGAATAGTTCAACCGAAAGTTGCTACGGCAAAGTATTCAGCAATTGAAGATTGCAAATTGTCTTACCTCTGTGGTTGTCGAGACCGGATAGTTTTTTGAATCTCGTAAGTTTTTAAAGATACGAAACGGATACTACAAGTGTTCTTTGCACAGTCATGTCTGTATCTATAACTCTTTTTAAAAGGTACTTGCAACAACAATAAAAGTAAGTATTTCACGATAGCTTGTTTTAACAATAAATTAAAGAGATGTCTTTAACATATCGAATATATATAATCGTATTAAGTTAGCAAGTTTTTTTAAAAATTTGTATACTCGTTGCAGAACAAATCGTAACTCCGAACATATTTTCTGAAAATACAAGTGATTTTAAATCCCTTTGACCTAGTCACACTCAGAAGGCTATGCACAAAGTTAGTCAAATTTTACACATTCACAATCAAGAGGTAATGTAACACGTTGCACTTATCCAAAGCTATTTTAAGTTCGAAACTTCAATTTTAACTATACATTCATTCTTTGGAGCTTGTAAATACCAAGAATTTTTAACACAATAAATATTTAACAAAATATTCAAGTGATCTTGTACTAAATCAAAATTTTCCGAAAAAAAACCCCTAACTAGTGCCAATCTCAAAACAATCAGTTTTGCGTTAAAAGAAACCATAAATCGGTCAAAGTCTGTTAATAAAGGTATTTTATGAATATCAGTTTTAACTTGATTCTAGAATTTTTGACACCTATATCTTTCGCCATATACTTACTGATATGAGCTTTAAATAAGTACTCAGTATTATTTACATAAAAAACTTCGACATCGAGAAATCTTTTATTACAAGAAAATACTATTGTTACATTTACTTTTTCCTATGTAACAATAGTACTTTTTTTCAGCTGTCATTCATCATGTTCTTTGACCTTAAGATATCATTTCAATCTCCTTTTCTGACATTAAAAGCAAAATGTTTTCTTTTTATTTCGATTAAAATGTCGCTTTTTTTCGCTAACTGAGTTTTTAAATCCTCAAAGAACTCGATGAAGTTGCTTATAATAGTAAGATTATTATTACACTAAAAATGCATGTAGCAAGGGTACAATATGAAGTCCGTGCTATTTTTAATGCCATCGAATTCAATAACGAAATACAACAAATACCATAAAAACAATAATGAAGAATGGGAATTACCTACCCGTTTCTACTAGTTTTCACATATGGAAGACTTGAAATATCCAACGGTTTTTAAGTTCCAAAAATATATCCTGTTCTGAGTTTGAAACAATTGCAAAGCAATTTTATAAAGCAGATCAAAATATAAATTCTACAGTCTAAGTAACGAAACACTGCTTAATTCACTCACACATAGCCGTTAAAACGAATGGTCAATCACAGAACACTCAAAATCCCATTAAAATACAAGTGAAACATTTTGAAAACGCATATCAAGATCAACATGGCGACCTTCTATCTTGATGCCAAAGAAAAAATTAAACTACGCCGACGGGGGGAAAATTAAACAACGGATGAAAAAAATTATTATCGAGAAATGAAATTTTGTAAAAATGCATGTATGTATCAAGAGAATATAGTTATTTGATTGAAATTTAAAAAAAAGCGTGATTGATTTAAAGCACGGAAAGAGCAATTTCAAATTCGAAGTGCTAGTGCATGAAGAACCGTTGCGACTGCGAGAATTCTGCATACGAGCATATTAAATGGCACGAATTGTGTCCTAAAAGGGCACGACTACAGGGTATCGACAACTGTGTAGTTGTTACTTTTATTATGAAAAAGAAAACTTTCAGAGATACTTAATGAGTGCTATTCAATGACTTTTGCCTAATGTTACGAATTTTACAGCTTTGTAAATCAATAAAAAGTGCATATATTAAAGTAAAACTTAAAACCTATCCCGTTTCTACCAGTAGTGCCGAAGTTTCTTATAAAGTAGATTGATTATTTGGTACCCTAGTCACATTCATGTGTGCTATTGCTCGCTATTGCACGTAAAATCTGTCGAGTGGCCGTTAGCTCACAGTTTCTCCGATAATCCACAACAAATCAATAACACTACAGGTGGTGGATCAAGTGCCGCCAGAGGGTCCTGGATTCGATCCCAGCCGGTTTATGATCCACCGTGATCCCTAATGGTTGCTGAAGTACGTCAACCATGGGTTGTAGTCACAAAGTCTTCTCAGTGTCCATTCTAAATCAGTATCCCTAGAGCTACGGGATTGGTGGTTGTTTAGCTCCTAGTGTGATTCGACAAACAGAAAGCTCTACAGGGACCCTTATAACAGGTTAAATAACGTGCAGTGGTATCTAGAGGTGGGTCCTGGAGTGTATGGGTAGGTGGTGGATCAAGGCTTGCTAGGGTTTGAATCGAGATGCATAATGCTGAAATGTAGAGATATGGTCCCTCTACCTTTCTTGATTCTAACCGAGCTGAGTCAGACTTCTCTCCTAATGGTGCTCTTTAAAATGAGTATCTCACTGACCGTGCCTTAATAGGATACTGCACGAGATGTATTTATTCAAATCAGCAAAAGCAACCTATAGCCCATCAGTAGAAAATTATTTAAAAAAAAACAACTATTATATGCACTGTAAAAAAAATTGAGTAACTTAACCGTTGTTAATGGGTGTAATGCTACACGACCTCTGAATAACTTGTTCCCATTTTAAGAAAACTGTAACAGAAATGCTTCACACAGCCGACGTACAGTTCCACCAAGAGTTAACATTACTGGAATATTATTTAAAGTGCATGCGTTAAGACAAAAATAGGCGAACAGCTCTTGAAGTCTTATTAACGTAATCTAGATGTTCCTTAAACTGACTAGTAGTCAAACGCGCTTGCTTTGTTCCGTAAGCGAAAATATCGCAGTTCGGGGTTCGATCCCATTGTGTGTTATTAAAATAACTTACGACTTTGAGTATATAAAATTAATAGTGAGAAGGCATGAACCTGACAAACATTAAATAAGCAAGCGATTGAAATTAATCTTGAAGCCTGGTAATTGCTCTTTTTTCTTACCTTATCATTTTACAAAGAATTCTCGTGTAACCTTATACAGAAGAAGCAGCACTGCTGCCACCGTATTTATGGATTAAGGTTACAAAAAATTGTGTTGGGGTCACGTGGGCCTAGAGGTAGAGCAAGCGGTCCTCGAAAGCAAGTGGTCACGGTTTCGAATCCCGCCTTTCCCATGGATGTTACTTCATCCTCTCTATGCCGTAAACCTGTCCTGTGTTTGTCAGGAGGCAAAGCGCATAGCACTCAGTCCTCATGTATGTTGAAGCTGATGGCTTCTGAAAAAAAAAATGTGTTGAAGTCTTGATGAGTTGATGTGAAACTCACACACGCCGATACAAACATACACAAAAACACACACACAGCTAGTGCAAATTGTCATTGCGAAAAACATAATTTGGATTCGAGATGTCAAAGTTCAAATTCGTTTTTTTTTAGAACATGTTTTTTTTTTCTTTTTTAAATTACTTCGCATCAGTATGTATTACACTCAGATCTAACTCTGCCAATCGCCGGAGGCCTTGTCTAGTGGTCAGAAAAGTCTGGCTCGGAGTGCTTGGTAAAGGGTTCGAATCCCGGCTCAGGCATGGATGCTCCTTCTCTCTCTTATGTCCTTGTCTCTCCTCTGTGTGAATGTCTGCGTCCCTCTATCAACGAGCCTTATAGCATGTGTGTTGAGTAAGTTGTAAAGCATGGTTTTTTTTTCAACGATATTAAAAGCTATTTTCATCAGATTATCTACCGATAAATCTTTGCAATTAATTGATTTTTCTCTTACCATCCGAGCAACATAACGTAATCATTTTCTACTTTTAATTTAAATTCTAAAAAACGAACTAATTATTTCATAATTGATATTTTTAGTGAGAAGTCAACAGTATAACTGCTTTTATTCTTGAGTTTAGTTGTGTGTAGTGCTGAAATATATTGCTAAAACTATTTTAAATAATAATATCATTTCTGTTCCGTAATGATATTACGTTATTGAAAGTTTCAAATGATTCAATATCGGAAACTACAGAACGATCAAAAATATCATTGGTATACTACTGAAGTAACATAAACTGAACAGTTTCTGTTCCTACTAAATCACTAATTAAAATATTTTACGTTTATATCTGAAAAGCTTATCTAAGGTTATTGATTATACATTTATAATAAATGTTTCATGAAAGCGTTACGACATTCGTACGTAATGGAAATGCTTTATTTGTAAAAAGCCCGCATACTCGGTACTCGCGTTTCCAAGTTTAGGCAATTATTATGCGATTAAATAAGACCGTGAAAGAAAATTTTCAATAAAATATTCAATCCAATTCATCATATCATGCGCTAAATTATCCTTTTGCTAAATTCTCCTTACAAGTTAAAAAGTAAAAGTATTTTATTAACTGAAAACGATATTCTATGATCATTAAATGGTACTAAAATGGTCTTCATTTTTCAGTATTTATCTGAAAAACTTATTAAACTAAATAGATATTTCTGAGGAAGATATTCTTTTCTTATGGACGGTTTACTACATTGTTTTGGGAGCAAAAAAGAAAAATGATGATTGCGATAAAAGCACTTACATTTATCTTATAAAACCATTTTCTCAATTGAAACTCACTTGCAATCTCAGAAATATCAAGAAAAAAAACTAACTAAAAGGAATTTTATCTCGTTCTACCAGAATTATATATAATAACATTTTAGAGTATCATTTATCAAAAACAAATTTGAAAAAAATAAATGCTTCTGAGAGATTCTGAGAGATTTGAAAAATTGAACTTGGTAAAGGATGATGAAACCTAAAACCTCTTGCTGTTATTGAGGAAATTTAAGAGTAGAAAATAAAAAAATATTGAATTTAGTTGAAAAATGAAAATAAATGGATTACTTTATTCAACAAAGTCTCATTTTTGAGATAAATGCTTTAAAACTAATAATCTTTTAAAAAGTATCAAAAAGCATTTAAATAAAAATTTTCATTGCATGCTTAATATATATGAATGATGATTTATGATTGTGAGGCGACAGTATAGGAATGACTAAGGCGGATAATATGGTTTTACTGTAACTACTAATTGAAGGGCATGGAGGATAAAGGGACTAAGTTATATTTTAAAAATATAAATACTCTCTCCAATGGTAAGCAAAGGATACAATTAAGCAAATAGAGCTTGGTACATCAAACAGTAGATGTCAATAGACCAATATACGCACACTAATAACAAAACCAGAAAACTAAAAAGCTGCAACAACTACAACAATAAAACTTTAAACTTTAATTACTCGCAATTTATGTTTTGTAGCTTAACCCCCACATCTCCCAAGCCCTTCAACTATGTTTTGCAACTCATAGTTGTTTGACATTGAAGACGATTCCTTACCGTGACATAATTGCCATATATTTAATTATCGCTATCCTGCCCCGTCATCCCCTAGTTGAGATGGTCCCCCAATAGTCTTTCTCAAAACAATGTTGCAGCTTTCAAGTCTGTTATTGTGGATGGAATGGTAAAAATTCCCAAGATTCATCTCATTTTTGTCTTCAGTTGGTTTCGAGAGCGTATAGAAGCTGTTTTTATCACTAAGGGTAGGTAGGTTCTTTGAATGAATGTCTTTAATGTAATTATGAGCGAAACTATATGTAGTAAAATACTATTATCTCTTTGTTTATCCATTTGTTTCTATAGACATCAGTTTCTTTTAAAATATCTGATACACCATTTCCATAAAAAATGCAACTGTGCAAAATGAACTGGAAAGGACCTAAGTTACTCTAAATAACTATACTTTGAAATGAACTTCATATTCGCAATGAAAATGTGCAATATTTTGTAACTGCATCAGAAAATGTTCTTATTTCTTACCAGCACACAAATCCAACATATTATTATTTTAATATTTATAATTTCTGATTATTTTTGTAACCAAATAACCATGTTTAAAGTCTCGAGCAAAAGTTCTTTTTTTTTCTTACTTATTCTTTTAGTGTTCGATAAATAATTCATAATAATCTTGGAAATATTTCATCTCGAAAAACATGAGAGCTACAACATTTTTCGCACGAACGGGAACGAAAGACAATGCATTTTCTTGACGTTTCTCCATCTCCTTGATGTATTATTCCAAAATTTCATCTTTTCCCGAACATGAGAGTTTTCTTTTGAGCAAAATATCTTAGACACCGTAGCAGAAGTCAACCGTTTTAGTGAAGTCCATCAGTTAAATAGGTGTAGCTTTGTTTCAGAGAAAAAACTAGCGAAGAAAAAGATGAATTTCTTCAAAGGTGTTGCTAAGGTTATGTAAATTAACAGATATGCTTTAACAGCTATGTCTTTGTATATTAAGATTTGTCCTATCTTCCTGAGTTTGTTTCGGCTGGAAACCCAGTTAACCCGTTACAGCTCAGGGATCTGTTTTTAGACCACCACTTTTTAGACTCCTCACTGAAAACAGCACCCTTTTTATCATTTCTTATTATTATTGGTTGGTTTAATATTGAACCAATTTCCAATAGGAAACCAGCCAATAAGAATAAGAAATGGTATAGTTTTAACGGTATAGGTTAAAAATGGCATTGTAAAAAGGTATAATTTTCAGTGAGGAGTCTGAAAAGAGGTGTTATATAAATAGATCACTGGGCTGAAATGGATTAAAATACCCTAAGCAAAGTTTATCACAAAGCGTCAAAATTCGAATCACTTAAATTAAGTGGGGAAAAAGCTACGAGCATTTTGTAGCATGCAAAACTCATTTAAAATCCGATAACTTTTCATTAGTTTCACAAGCTGCAATTCACGTAAAAAATGAAATTTATGTTAAAAAGTTCAAGAAGTTCATCGAACCGAGTCTTATCTTCGTAAGACTTCAATTAGAGCAGATATTAATACAATTTATAAGAAATTTTTTTTCGAGTTTTTTTCCAATTTGATTTGTTCTAAAAGCAAGTAAAAAAGCCTTCCGTAAGAAATTTTCCCTTCGTTTCGTAAGCTAAAATATAATAAATTCACCCGAAAAAGAGTCCGAAGCAATTTTAAGTAAGTGAAAATGTATTTTTATTCGATCATCTGCCTGAAATAGTTAAAGTGAAGTATTTGCTAAAGAATGTTATATTGGCTGTACCCGCACGAACAGTTTAATAGTTTAAAAACTTGTTTTGCTCACTCAAAAAGAAACCCAAGAAGTATTAAGTTGCTTTTTAACATATTTATTACGGAAATCTGCTATTTATAATTAACCCATTAATGCCTAGCGTCCCTTTTTAGGGACGGTCCAAAAAAGGGTCTGAGTTTTTCCAAAATGAACATTTCAACCAAATAACAGTGTTAAATTAGTACCTTGGTATTGTTTCAATTCGTTATTAACAGATTGCAGCACATAACCATTGTAAAGTGTGTTCCGTAGCAGTTTTAATATGACCTTTATCAAAAATGACATCGTTCACAATCTCAAGAAAAAAAGCTATGTTTTCAAAGTTATTCCCAGATTCCCAGCTTATGTTAATTGCTGATTTTATTTCTTCTTATAAAATGTATTTTTAAATACTATATCGAAGGCAGAAAAAATTTTTAGTAAAACAAGTATGTACCCTCTGGGGTCTATCGTAACTTTTAAGGGACGATTTTTCTTTCCTTAATAAAACAATTGTTTTTAACATATTTTTTTTTTTTATTATTTTTCCCGTCCATTAAACACTGTATGTAACCAGTATACAAAATATCTTTGGAAAAAAAATATCAGGCATTAATGGGTTAAAGGAGAGTGCTTACAAATGCATCAACAAATAAAAGAGATGATTGCCGAGCAATAGATTCGATTGCGTAATTAAATGGAAGTGCTGATAAGTGCAAAAAAGTTATTCCGTAACAACTGCAATTGATTCTTCATTATCACGTAAAGGATTAAATACATTAAGTTTCAGTGCACGCTACATGATTGATCGTTCGGGTGTATCCAGAAGACGAATTTAACATCCTCACGCATCA
Organism: Uloborus plumipes; assembly: GCA_038373865.1. Taxonomy (NCBI): domain Eukaryota; kingdom Metazoa; phylum Arthropoda; class Arachnida; order Araneae; family Uloboridae; genus Uloborus; species Uloborus plumipes. The sequence goes on from JAXGGA010005068.1 coordinate 37,046, forward strand.
AATATGATAGTTCCATTTTCGGGAAACCCTCTCTCTATGAATTAAACAGTTGTTGGTACTATACTATGAAAGTTTTGGAATCATTGTAGAGTTAAAGCGTCTTACTTGTCTTCGATTCGAAGCTTATTTATTGATCAGTGCTTTCATAAGAACCCTATTAAAGATATATATTTCAGCTCTCAGAAATGCAACACAAGTAATTAAAAAAATCAAACTGTTCAAAATTGTTCAAATTATTTAATAAAGTGTAAAAAGTTTAAGAATCAATCTTATCCATTCACTTTATTACTGTATGATTCTTTCATAAACGTCTAAGAGGCAGAGAAACGTCAGAAAGAGGCAAAATAAAAAAAGTTTCGCTCTGAAGGAGTCCATAAGTTTTGTTTAACAAGTTTCGGTAAATCTATCACCATACGATTTCATTTAATTGGTGGCATATGCGGAAACAAATATGACAAAGTTATAATCGTATTTTTCTGTAGTCAAACTGAATTGAAAATGTTTCTTTTGTAACGGATGCTTATTTCTATCGATAGCACAACAAGGAAACAACCAATGGAAAAGTTTAAGGTTTGAACAATTTCCAATGGTTCATTCAAAACAATAACAGGAGCGGTGGGATACTTAGAGTACATTTTTATGTAAATAATTTGAAAATTCACGTTTATAAATGCGTTATATTTTTTATTTCCATGAAATATATTTGTTGTTGAATCACGTTTTAGTTTATTTGACACATGTTCAGATAAGGGATCATTACAAAATACTAAAAGAGACTTCCTTACAAAACCATAATCGAGTTTGTCTGTATTTGAACCGAATTTAAAATGTTTCTGTTGTAACAGATGCTTGTTTTGGGCGACAGCACCAGTAGCAAACAATTGACGGAAGTGCAAATATTTTAATTTAAATTATATTAACAAATTCAATAATTTGTTCAAAACTATAAGAGTAGCAGTTAAACCCTTTAAAACATTTTTGTCTACTAATGTAAGTATGTTTTTTAAATGCTGTTTCTAAATTTATTATATTCTTTGTTATTGCATAAATTCAGTTGCATCCCCATTTAATTTCTCTGACGCATTTCAAGCTAGAGACTCATTTAAAAACACTAGAAGCTATCTAATAAGTATGTTCTAATGTCCCCCTCACTCCTTCGTTGTCTCCAATCAGAGCTGCAGACAATTGAGAGAAATGATCAACACAAAACACTTGCTTTTTGTTCTGTTAACTGATCCCACAAGTGATACCTTTTCAGATTGTTTGTTAAAAGAAGTTTTTGTAAGGAAAAAAATTTGAAGTAATTGCATTTCTAAAAGAGCATAATGACGTGTAATAAATCCAATTGGGCAATAGAGCTTTATGTTGCTAACTCTAATATATAAACTAAATTATTTGTAACTTAAACAAATGATCCGAATCAGTATTTTCAATATTCGTCATGGTTAGAAAATAAAAGCTGCACAAATACGAGTATTTTCGAAAGCAAAAATAGAACTTTCAGAATAAAACTTCATTATTTACTGAAAATGATCTGATGAATAGTTCATTAATATTGCATAAGATCGATTATTATTTAATTATTTACGCATTACCGGGAACGCTCTCAAGCAGAAAATTTTCCACAAAGTATTCCACCCAAAGATGTCGAAAAATTAATTAAGGGACCAGACTTTGAAATCTAATTAAAGTTATCCTCCGTATTACTCATTGCATCATCCAATTTAGGTGATATCCTGCGTTATCCATCTTAAAAGTTATGTTTGTTCATCACCCTAAAGTTATTAATTAAATAAAGTTGAAGAAAGTAATGAAACATGTGAATTACTATTTTCAATTTTACAAACTTCTGTATATAAAACCTGCCAATGGTTTAATAAGTTCACCAATGTATCTGTATATTAATTAATAGATTCATCAGGTGAAGTAAATAGAATTAATGGAATATACACTTATGATAAAAGGAACTGTAACTTTTACTTTATGAGCAGTAATGAATATTTAATTTAGATTTCATCATCTCTTTTCTGAAATTAATTAATATATATACGTATGTATTCCTGTAATTACTTTTGGGAATGTACCTTTCGTTTGGAGAACCCATGTAGAACTGACTAATCAGTATTAAAAGTGAAAGTTATTAAATATTTGTTTTTGCCAGTAATGAGGAAATGGATTATGCAAATATTTTAATTCCTATCTGCCTTGTTTGCTAATGAAGATGTACTGATACAATTTTTTAATCGATCCTCATACAAATAATGTGACTGCTTTCTAAATCTTAGAATTATTAATAATATTTTTTTACATTGTGTGTGTGCTGATAAAAAAAAACATTCAGCATAAGTAAACATGAGTCATCTACTTGTAATTTCTTTATAAAATAGGATCTTGATTTTTAATCAACACTTAAAGTTGCTAAAACTTTATTTCGTCGAAAGGTCTTCTTATGAATTGTCAGTTTCGGGGAGAAATGTTTGGTTACAACGATAACATGGGCCCCTCATTATATACAACTATTTCATTATGAACCAGGATTTAGTAGTTTTCAAAATGAAATCACGTTGAAAAAGTTATATTTTTAGTGTTATAAATAATAATGGTATTAAAGTAAAGGAAAATTTAATTTAGTTCATATTTGGTTATTAATCAAAAACAGAAGATAACTTAGATCTCACAACACAGCCTTTTGAAAATAAAATGAATTTTTTATATGTATTACAAGATTAACTCATAATTTTTGCAAAAAGTTCTTCGACGCCTGAACTTTCATGCAATGTTTCTCAATTAACCAATTTTTACACACAATAGTAAATTTTAAACTTTTTCAATCTCATAAGCTTAGATTAAAAATAGGTTTACAGTCGAAATACTAGTTTTAGCTACAAGGCTAAACATGCTTCCACAAATAAGAAACAACGGGGCACTAAAAAACGTTATTTTTATTTTTGTATCAAAACTTTGCATCCATTACTTCAGTTCTTACATCCTAAAGGCGTGTCTGGTTTCATTACTCTGCCGCTGTTGAAAGCTATGTAATAAAACTGAATTACCCTGGGGTTTGCCGGAGGACATCTCTGTATCCGAAGTGCCAGCTTTATCTCTGGAGATATATGGGACATAAGGGATGACTCTTTTTATCCATTCAAATATCCTGATCAATATCTCGGATGATAGATGATGCTTAAGATATAGATCAGAAAGATGAAGTTGATAACTTAACAGTATTCAGGGGAGTTACAGATTATATATTTCCTAACTATGTAACATGATTTTACGTATGCAGCCTCTATTTATTATTATGTATTAAGTTATTGCACAAATTAATTTCCCTATACAGTTTTCTACAGTTGAAATTGAGGCAGTGAGAACGAATTGGGTGGATCACAATGTTTTTTCCCCTTGTGTGCAAATTAAATGTAATTTTCAAGAAGTAAATCGATTAAATTCTAATATTTCATAACAGCTTCTTTATTGGATGATTAAATTACTCATTTCGTAATGATGCAGAAGTTGACGCGCTAGTGCTCACTTTTCCTTCATTTTTTTAATGTTGCCAAACCCCTTTGCTCCCTTTGCTTAAGTTGTTCTACAATAAGAAACAATAAATGTTTATAGTTTTCCTCGAATATTATTAATATTTTCTATTCAGCTTGAAGTACTCTCTTAAAAAATTCCCCTGATTTTCACTCAGAACTGAGTTAATTTTCACTCCTTTCCAGATTTGAAAACGCACTTCTCTTATAGGAGCTAATTTCACTCCTTTTGCGGAGCGGTTATGACGGAGTGTCTTTCAGTTCCGCTCTTCAGAAAGAGTGATTGTGTAATTCACTCCTTTATAGAGCATTTTTAAATCTTTTTTTTTTTTTTTAGGAAAGCGTCTCTTTTCGATATAGCCAACACTCAGAAAGAGCGAATGCATCCGCAATCGATTTCACTCTTTTTTAGAGTGACTTTTTCGCTCTTTTGAATTAAGAATGTACTTTGATAACATGATAAAACAATTTTTCTCATGTGTTCAGTGTTCAGATCTATATCTTGAATATTTTCCTGTACCAAAAAAAGTGAAATTGCATTTCACCAACTAAAGAAATGTTGGTAGTTTTCATCAATTGCGTCAAATAGTTGCAAAAGAGCGATTCCATACCAAATCACCGAATGGGGGTCGCACGACCGACTCGGATTTTTTTTTAATTTGGTACACAGATTGATGGTATAGAGGTATGAAAAAGCCCAAAAAGAAAGTTACCTGCTCCTCTTATTTTCTGAGATACATGCCCTCAAAGTTTGTCCGCCACGTCAAAATACTAAAAAAGTGATGTTATTTAATCATTTTTTATAAAAAATCGTACTCATGAAAAATAAAAGTGTTAGATATCTATGGAAACTAGTTACTCCAGGCATTCTGAAAAAAAATACTAGAACGTTCATAATGAAAATTTCCAAGGTACAGGGCTCTTTGAAGTTGTCACCACAAAAACTTGATTTTGCAGATTTTGCTAAAATTCAGGCATTTATTACAAAAAAAGGCAAACAAAACCAAAGGTTTTCTCACTTTCTGGTAGTGTACAGGTCCTCCCTGTAAGTTGCTACGCAATAAATTTTTTGGGTTTCTCACTCCTTCTTGGAAATATTTCAGCTTAAAAATAAGCCATAAGGCAAAAAATGCGTTTTTGGCCATCTTGGCAGCCATTTTTCTCATAAAGGGGGAGCAGTAGAAACTTTAATTTTTTTTTAAAACAAGCCACTGATATGTTAGCTATTCACAGGAAAAGAGTTTACTTTTGGTTATTTCTCCCATTAAGAGATATCCTGCTGACAGTATATGCATGTTTTTCGCGACGACCATATGCTTTTGTTCCCCCTCTCATGGACTTAAAATTAATTAAACCAAAAAATAATTATATATTTATTATTAGCTGTATTATCTACTCAATATGTCATGAAATTTAATTTATTAAATCATTGAACAATAAATTAGATAATCGATGAAAACAAGAAAAAGTATTTTTCTGATGCCTGAACATTATGCATTCATAATTATAAAGCACTAAATACTTTCTTGAGAAATTAATTAGCATAAATGAGCTCTAAAGGGTTATATTATAAGCAATACCCAATCTTGTGATTGGGATACTCCTGTTTTTAATTGAAGAATTTCTTGAATATCACATGAATATCAGGAAAATAAATGAGGTCTTTTCGTTTGATGTAGGATACGTTATGACAAATTTCATTTGATGGGCTACTAACTGAGCATGGTGATAAAGAGCTATTAATTTCAGCATCGAATTCCATTTTACCTTATTAACAGTTAAATATTTATAAAATAATTTAAATAAATAATTTAATATAAAGCCATGCTTGAAGAATTAAAATTAGTGCAACTAATTTATTCCCATACTGATCTTTACAAAACTGACATGTGTTGAGCACTGATAAGAACTGACAAGAATAAGTTTACTCACTAAAATACTAGTTCACAGATACTATAAAGCATACATTCTATTTTCTACAAAATAATACTGTAACAAAGAGCAAGGGTATAAAGGGGTCGGTACTAAAGAATTTCTTGAAAAATCAATTAAAATAAAGGAGCTTCGAATATTTATCTCATAGGCAATACCCAATCTTGTGATTGAATGTGCCTGATTGATCGCTATAAACAGGAGGATACCCTTGTTCTTTGTTGCAGTATTATTTTGTGGAAAATAGAATGTATGCTTTATAGTATCTGTGAACTAATATTTTAGTGTGTAAACTTTTTCTTGTCAGTTCTTATCAGTGCTCAACGCATGTCAATTTTGTAAAGATCAGTATGGGAATAAATTAGTTGCACTAATTTTAATTCTTCAAGCATGGCTTTATATTAAATTATTTATTTAATTGTTTTGTAAATATTTAACTGTTAATAAGAAAAAATGGAATTCGATGCTGAAATTAATAGCTCTTTATCACCATGCTCAGTTAGTAGCCCATCAAATGAAATTTGTCATAAAACATCCTACATCAAATGAACAGCCCTCATTTATTTTCCTGATATTCATGTGATATTCAAGAAATTCTTCAATTAAAAGCAGGAGTATCCCAATCACAAGATTGGGTATTGCTTATAATATAAATATTTAGAGCTCATTCATGTTAATTAATTTCTCAAGAAAGTATTTAGTGCTTTATAATTATGAATGCATAATGCTCAGGCATCAGAGAAATACTTTTTCTTTTTTTCATCAATTATCTAATTTATTGTTCAATGATTTAATAAATTAAATTTCATGACATATTGGGTAGATAATACAGCTAATAATAAATATATCATTATTTTTTGGTTTAATTAATTTTAAGTCCATGAGAGGGGGAACAAAAGCATATGGTCGTCGCGAAAAACATGCATATACTGTCAGCAGGATATCTCTTAATGGGAGAAATAACCAAAAGTAAACTCTTTTCCTGTGAATAGCTAACATATCAGTGGCTTGTTTAAAAAAAAATTAAAGTTTCTACTGCTCCCCTTTTATGAGAAAAATGGCTGCCAAGATGGCCAAAAACGCATTTTTTGCCTTACGGCTTATCTTTAAGCTAAAATATTTCCAAGAAGGAGTGAGAAACCCAAAAAATTTATTGCGTAGCAATTTACAGGAAGGACCTGTACACTACCAGAAAGTGAGAAAACCTTTGGTTTTGTTTGCCTTTTTTTGTAATAAATGCCTGAATTTTAGCAAAATCTGCAAAATCAAGTTTTTGTGGTGACAACTTCAAAGAGCCCTGTACCTTGGCAATTTTCATTATTAACGTTCTAGTATTTTTTTTCAAAATGCCTGGAGTAACTAGTTTCCATAGATATCTAATACTTTTATTTTGCATGAGTACGATTTTTTATAAAAAATGATTAAATGACATCACTTTTTTAGTATTTTGACGTGGCGGACAAACTTTGAGGGCATGTATCTCAGAAAATAAGTGGAGCAGGTAACTTTCCTTTTGGGCTTTTTCATACCTCTATACCATCAATCTGTGTACCAAATTAAAAAAAAATCCGAGTCGGTCGTGCGACCAACTTTTTTTTTTTTTCGGTGATTTGGTATGGAATCGCTCAAAAGGCTTTTTCCGAGTTTTTCTGGACAGTCATTCATAAATAAAGCGGAGCTTATTCAAAGCTGTCGCTGTGAATAAGTTTTGTTAATAAATCTATGTTTAAAGGTTTGCAATAAAATCTCTTTTTTCTTAATTGTTATGTATATTTTTTTTATCATTCTCAATTTTGATTGAATTTTTTAACTATATTAGAATAAATTTTTTACTCTCACTTTGAAAAGTTGTAAGTTTGACGTATAAGTGTAAGGTTGACCGGGGCATGCTTACGCGGATTTTTTTTAATGATTTTTCTAATTTTTATGTTTCAATTTGGGAAATTTTATACTTTATGATCGCATAAAATAATTAATAAAGTTGAACTTTTTGCATTCAGTTTTTAGCCTATAAAATTATGGCCGAGTAGGCATGAAAACTTAACTAAGATTTTAAGCGACTAGAAACGCATCTCTTACTCAATTAAACTTTAAATGATGATTTTCAAAACTAAATAGCCTGAAAATAACAAAAAAGTTTGACACAATACGATGCAAAAAAGCTTCAAGGGCTCTTTCACACTGTAAGAACTTTCGTAAACTTGCCCCATCGCTTTGTTCAGATTTATTTTTAACATGCAATGATGTTTAATAAAATTTTTGTTCATACGAATACTGTTCTCAAACAAGGATAAAGCTCTACTAATTATTCATATATTTGTTTATTTTTGTCTAAGCATTCTTAGTTCACAATGAGCTTTCATAAGTTCAGCACAAAATTTACTCGAGTTGGAAGAAAACATGTTATCCTCCCCAGTTTATATACCAAAGTTTGAGGGGCACTAAAAAATTTGTGAGAATATTTGCTAAGGACCAGCATCAATCTGTCATGACTGGTGACACACCAATTACACGTTTCAAAAAAATGGAACTGCTTAAACGTGCCCTGGTCTGCCCTATCTTTAAATATTTTTGTTCCTCCGCAGTTCCTAAACCAATAGATGGCCAAGCTCGCTCATTAGCATGCAAAAAGCAGTTCATTGCCTTTTATCTGCAATCTCTGGAGTTTGGATTTCGAAATAGAGGAACATTTCATGTGTTTGAAACGCCGAATCTGCCTAAAATCAAAACCCAAACGCGTAAAATAAAGCAAAAAAGTATCAAATCTTGGACAGCGTATGGTCAAATATGTTTAAAATAAATTGTGTAAAATGATGGTCTTGTATATAACTACTACATGATTCTAATGAAGCATTAAATCTGAACCTCAGAACCAGAACGACGTAAGTCCAAAAATGGCGAATTTCACTTTATTAGTCCATTGTATATAGAATCTTATTCTGCATCGACCCATGAGGACGGTATTCTATGAAACAAATTCCTTCCAATTATTTAGCAGCATTAAAAGAGCGCGAATCCAATCCTTAGCATGCATCCGATAATCATTTTTCCCTTCTCCTGAAAAGTTACAAAAATGGACTTACGTCAGTGTGGTTCTGAGGTACAGAAATAGGAACCGAGGCGATACGAGACAGAGAACTTGACGGAACTGCCCACAAACATTCTGTCTGGCTACTTTAGGCCTACACTGTAAAAAATGAATATTGTTTTCACAGTATACTACAGATAATTTTATAGTAATAAACTGAAACATTGCTAATTTTACAGTTTTTTAATTTGCATTTTACAGTTTCGGACTGGAACCTCTGCTGCCAGTATTTTACCGTTGTTTTTACAGTATAATACAGCTAAATTTCACGGCAATTTATAATTGTAAAATTGCTAACTTTACAGTAAGAAGCTGTAAAATTGCTAGTTTTACAATTTATTACTGTGCATTTTTATTTTTAAATTCCTTGACTGCCAGTATTATACTGTAAAAACAACAGCTTATTTTTAGCCGTGTAGATGAAAATTGGTCAGTGATAATGAAAACGATATACACCGTTTTGCTTCTAATAAAACTTGCTAATATGTGCACGCGCAACATATAAGCAATTATTAATACAGAACATGTGTGTCTTAAACATGCTTTACATTAATAATTGCTCTTGTGTAAAAATAATTTTAAAAGTTGCAAATCAGTAAAAAAAAAAAAAAAATATGCGTCTTCTTGCAAATGAAATCAATAGAGTTGGAAAATAAGTTGGGAGAAGGGAACTGTTGCTGTTAAGGCCTTGTCACACGATCCAACTTTTCCCCCGATTATCTCCAATTCCGGGCAACACCAACTTGCCTCAACTACTTTGGCCAACACTGACGTCATCATTTCTATTGTCCGACGTTCGTCCAATTTAGTCCAAGATTTTGCGTGCGGAGCGATAAAATTGAGCCGAATTGCTTTTCCGACCAATAGGAGAGCTCTGCAGAACTTCGTCACAGATCGGCGCCATCAAGAGTGGCCAGCTTAACGTGATGAAAAAATTTTTCTAGCAGACGATATTGCACGTCAACCCTGCACAGCAACGATGACGTAGTAGGAAAACAAGCTTGGAGTTGGTCGAAATTGAGGATTGCTCCAAGTTGGAGTAGCTCCACATTGCATCGTGTGACAAGGCCTTTACCCATTAATGAAATTGACAAAATTTCTTCCAGATAGCAGCACTTTAACTGTAATTTACTGACCTTCCCCATCTTATCTCGCCTCTCCGTCTTGCAACTTTACTTCAGCTTTCATTATTCATTTTTCTCCATATTTTTTTCTTTGTAAAAATGTCACGCTAAAATAAAAGGTACGAACTTTTTATCCAATTTAGTTTGACATAAATGGTTTTAAAATAAATGAAAGGTAGAACTTTAGGCAAATGCTTCCAGAATGCATATGTGTAGGTGGACAAAATACTTTTTTACTTTTTTTTTATATATCGGGTTAATAACTTTACACTCAACAATATGCATTTAACTTATAAGACCATTAAAAAGAAGACGTGTTTTAAAAGATAGATGGAGTTTTTACGGAGCATTTCTCTGTTACCGTAAATAAATAAAATGAGCCAGATAAGCTTAAACTGCTTCTGTTACAAAAAATCTCGTGAAACTCTTCTCTGAGATAGTAAAAAATGAAAGTACTCATGAAATGGAAACACTAAAATATTTATGGAACATAATGCACTGAAATTACTTTGTTTTGCTCCAATTTTCTCTGCAAGCTATCACAGTAGCTGTCTCAATATCTACTTGCAGTGTCTTTTGATACGTCTATAACTAAAGTCATTCTTGTTTTATGTACATCCATAAAAACCAATAATATTGATTGTAGTATTGGAATAAGGTGTAAGGTTCGCATAAATAAGACCAACCTGTGATTGAACAGTTATTTCGTGAAAAGTTTCAAAACCAAACATATATTAAAGAAAGCTGTTGGCCAAAAAAAAATATTATTCTATTGTTTTTTCGCATATTATCAGTTTGACAGTTTATATATTTCAGTGTGTGTCTTGGAGCGTGGTCACATGTTTTTGAGCATCTACCTGTTTATTGGAACGCATATTAAAATGCGCCATAAAAACCTTACTTCACTTTTACGTTCGTTTTCGTTTATCTTACGTAATGTTTCTATTTTTTAAATAAGAAACGTAGTTAAATGCATTGTAGTTTACGAGTTATTGCCTGTGTATTTGCATAATACTGTTTATCTGCGAGAGTTTTCTGTGTGATAGTGTGCATTTTGATTGGTTGTGTGAGTGTTTTCGTATTCAAGCATCTGTTAAAAAGCTTCTCAAAAACTCTTTTTTTCAACGAAAATTAGTAGATTGCGTAAATTGTGTTTTCCTCGACTTAAAAGCCCAACGCGAAATTTCTGTAAGTAGTGATTTAGTATGACTTAAAATAAACAGCATACATAAACATGAAATTATATATCATATCACATTGTGCTGTCTTGTTTTGGAGGAAAGTACATGATTGAAATGAAAATTTAAACAAGAAGTTCTGTCAAGAACTAAACGAGCCTACTTTCCCGTACATCGACATCGGCATTCTCGCATCTGATCATTATTCTCTTGATTATCTGAGACTTAAAATTATGTCAAACATACCTTTTTAGCACTTAGAGCTGATTTCGAAAAGCAAAATATACCCCTTTCATCAGATGAAATAGACACGTAAAAAGTAATTAACGAATAAATAAAGTTTTGTCGCACCTTTTAAAAAGTGTAACTGTTACAGTTCCTCCGTAGAAAAAATCCTCCATCAATTTCAAAAAAAAAAAAAAATAATAATAATAATAATAATAATAATAATAATAATAATAAAATAAATAAATAAATAAATAAAAGTACAAAGAGCATCAAAACATACTTTATCAAAGAAAGAAAAAAAAAAAAAAAAAAAAAACACTCGTCCGTTAATAAAATGTCTCGAATTTCACTTTTAATCTGTTGCCAGTTGTTAAATATAAATAAAGAATAAAATGTTCTCGTGAATGAAAAATTTTTGTTACAAAAAAAAAACATCGTCTGCCAAAAAATAATAATAAAAATAATAATAATAAATAAAATAAAACAAATGAATAAATAAACAAAAAATCGTCTGCACAGTCAGTCATTTTTTTTCTGAGACTGCATTTCCGCCATGTTTGCGGAGTCGGAGTCGGAATTAGAGTCCTCACAGAAGATTACTCAGAAAAGTACTTTACAATACATTATTTATCAAAACCATTTTCTTACAAAGTTAGTTTGAAGGAAATCCGACTTTAAGTTCAGGATCAACATTCAACTTAAATTCCCCGTAGACGCTAATGTTATTTTTTTTTTCTGAACGGTTCAATATTGAACGAAAAATGGTCCAAATCAAAAAGCGAAATATGGGAATGTATGGGAAAGCCTCTCCGAGATCTTTCAAACAAAAAAAAAATTTATTCCATTCGGACGGTTCACTCAAAAGTTATTAGGTGGGGAAAGGTTGCTTGAACGGTTCAATGTTGAACGAAAAAGTGTTCAAATTGAAAATTTAAATACGGTAATGAAGTATCCTTGCTGAGATCCTTCGAACAAAAAAAAGTTTATTTAAATCGGATTGTTCACTCAAAAGATATTAGGGGTGACAGCTTGATTGAGCGGTTCAATGTTGAACGAAAAATTGTTCAAATCGAAAATGTAGATACGGGAATGAAGTATCCTTGAAAAGATCTTTCGAACAAAAAAAAGTTTGTTCAAATCGGATTGTTCACTCAAAAGTTAGCATCGCGGGACCGGTTGTTTGAACGGTTCAAAGTTGAACCAAAAATTGTCCAAATCGAAAAATCAAATATGGGAATGAGCTGCACTCGCTGAGATCTTTCGAACAAAAAAAAATTTATTCCATTCGGACGGTTCACTCAAAAGTTATTAGGTGGAGAAAGGTTGCTTAAACGGTTCAATGTTGAACCAAAAGTGTTCAAATTGAAAATTTAAATACGGTAATAAAGTATCCTTGCCGAGATGCTTCAAACAAAAAAAAAGTTTGTTTAAATTGGACTGTTCATTCAAAAGTTATTAGGGGTGACAGCTTGATTGAGCGGTTCAATGTTGAACAAAAAAATTGTTCAAATCGGAAATGTAAATACGGGAATGAAGTACCCTTGAAAAGTTCTTTTCAACAAAAAAAAGTTTGTTCAAATCGGACTGTTCATTAAAAAGTTAGTATCGCGGGACCGGTTTTTTGAACGGCTCAAAATTGAACCAAAAATTGTTCAAATCAAAAAATCAAATATGGGAATGAGCTGTACTCGCCGAGATCTTTCCAACAAAAAAAAGTTTGTCCAAATCGGAATGTTCATTCAAAAGTTATTAGGGGGGGACAGACAGACCGACAGACCGACCGACCGACCGACCGACCGACGCACAAATTCCCCATCTCAATACCCTACTTTCAAATTTTTAATTTTTCGATATTCATTTTACCTTTTTATTTTTTTAACTTGGCGACATTTTTTGGACTTGGCGATATTTTTTTTAACTTGGCGACATTTTTTGGACTTGGCGATATTTTTTTTAACTTGGCGATATTTTTGGACTTGGCGATATTTTTGGACTTGGCGATATTTTTGGACTTGGCGATATTTTTTAGATGCATTAAGCTACTTTTAATACTTTTTTCGTCTTTCTTTTATTTTTAACGGGAAAGTAGGCTAAAAAAAACTGGGAAGAGAAATTAATAATGAAATGCTTCGAACATAATTTTAGAGTTTAGCAACGTTTTTATGCTTTTACGTTTTGTTTTAATGATAATGGACTTGTGAAAGAAGGATTATAATACATACATGATCATTAAACCTATATGTCTCTCTTCTTGCATTTTTAATAGCAATTTCACGTTGTTTCCGTTGAAAATAAAGAACTTCAGATTTCAATATAAAGATGTGTTTTAACCCATTTATGCCCAAGTTTTGATTAACAATTTTCTTCAATTTTTATCTACTTAAAACTCTTACTTGGAATGGTTTACATAAATTTTAGGCTTAAAATAGTTCGCCGTTGCCATATTTATTAAGTTATTTAACTCCTGTTTATGAGCTATTTTGCAGATATGCGAGCAAAATACGACCTTATTTGACTTTATTTTTGCAAAGTAACATTACAGAAGGCATTTGTGATCAATTTTAAGCAAATCATTTTAAAATGTTTTAATTTTATGAAAAATGAGTTCACGAAAAAAACTTACTTTCTGTGGTTACCCATGCTGGATCGTTGCTTGACTGATTTGTCTGAAAATAGCTGTCAATAAATAAACTCTGGTGTCCAACCAGTGGCTCCAACTGGTTTTCTCAAGAAGAAGGACTATTTCACTTGTGAAAAACAGCTTTAGTAAAAGGGTATAACAATTACAGGTTTTTTTATGCAGTAACTAACAAGCGTCCCGTTTTCAGGACACTAGGCTTAAATGGGTTAATAATCAAAATGCATGGGATATGCGCAACTTCTTCTGTTGTTTAACTTTTGTTCTTAACAGAACTGTTCTTCACCGAACTCCTGTTGTAACAACAACAGTTTCAATTCTGTTGCTGGTAAATCAGGAAATAAGACATTAATTTTAGCATGATCTATCGCACTATAACTTTTTAAAAATATTTAGCAAAATAAAGGTATCTATATTTTAAGGCTTTATAATGCATTACTTTATTATATAGCATTCTGAGCAGTAGGATAGTTAGTTCAGTAGGCAAATAGCGTCCTGCTAAAGACAGACATAAGTTGTGGAGTCGATCCACTCATAGGCCAAGCAATACAGTTTTTGAATTACTTTCTTAGTTGAATTTTGGTCCCGAATGTCACAAATATATCAACTTAACTCATTGGGGCAGGATTTGAATTCACAGCTGTGTTGCTACATTGAAGTCAGATAAAACAAGAAGTTCTGTCAAGAACTAAACGAGCCTACTTTCCCGTACATCGACATCGGCATTCTCGCATCTGATCATTATTCTCTTGATTATCTGAGACTGAAAATTATGTCAAACATACCTTTTTAGCACTTAGAGCTGATTTCGAAAAGCAAAATATACCCCTTTCATCAGATGAAATAGACACGTAAAAAGTAATTAACGAATAAATAAAGTTTTGTCGCACCTTTTAAAGAGTGTAACCGTTACAGTTCCTCCGTAGAAAAAATCCTCCATCGTTTTCAAAAAAAAAAAAAATAAAATAAAATAAAATAATAATAATAATAAAATAAATAAATAAATAAATAAAAGTATAAAGAGCATCAAAGCACATTTTATCAAAGAAAGAAAAAAAAAAAAAGAAAAAAAAACTCGTCCGTTAATAAAATGTCTCGAATTTCACTTTTAAGCTGTTGCCAGTTGTTAAATATAAATAAAGAATAAAATGTTCTCGTGAATGAAAAATTTTTGTTACAAAAAAAAAACATCGTCTGCCAAATAATAATAATAATAATAATAATAATAATAAATAAAATAAAACAAATGAATAAATAAACAAAAAATCGTCTGCACAGTCAGTAATTTTTTTTCTGAGCCTGCATTTCCGCTATGTTTGCAGAGTCGGAGTCGGAATCAGAGTCCTCACAGAAGATTACTCAGAAAAGTACTTAACAAACATTATTTATCAAAACCATTTTCTTACAAAGTTAGTTTGAAGGAAATCCGACTTTAAGTTCAGGATCAACATTCAACTTAAATTCCCCGTAGACGCTGTTATTTTTTTTTTCTGAACGGTTCAATATTGAACGAAAAATGGTTCAAATCAAAAAGCAAAATATGGGAATGTATGGGAAACGCTCTCCGAGATATTTCAAACAAAAAAAGTTTATTCCATTCGGACGGTTCACTCAAAAGTTATTAGGGGGGGAAAGGCTGCTTGAGCGGTTCAATGTTGAACGAAAAATTGTTCAAATCAAAAATGTAGATACGGGAATGAAGTATCCTTGAAAAGATCTTTCGAACAAAAAAAAGTTTGTTCAAATCGGATTGTTCACTCAAAAGTTAGCATCGCGGGACCGGTTGTTTGAACGGTTCAAAGTTGAACCAAAAATTGTCCAAATCGAAAAATCAAATATGGGAATGAGCTGCACTCGCTGAGATCTTTCGAACAAAAAAAAATTTATTCCATTCGGACGGTTCACTCAAAAGTTATTAGGTGGAGAAAGGTTGCTTAAACGGTTCAATGTTGAACCAAAAGTGTTCAAATTGAAAATTTAAATACGGTAATAAAATATCCTTGCCGAGATGCTTCAAACAAAAAAAAGTTTGTTTAAATTGGACTGTTCATTCGAAAGTTATTAGGGGTGACAGCTTGATTGAGCGGTTCAATGTTGAACGAAAAATTGTTCAAATCGGAAATGTAAATACGGGAATGAAGTACCCTTGAAAAGTTCTTTCCAACAAAAAAAAGTTTGTTCAAATCGGACTGTTCATTAAAAAGTTAGTATCGCGGGACCGGTTTTTTGAACGGCTCAAAATTGAACCAAAAATTGTTCAAATCAAAAAATCAAATATGGGAATGAACTGTACTCGCCGAGATCTTTCCAACAAAAAAAAATTTGTCCAAATCGGAATGTTCATTCAAAAGTTATTAGGGGGGGACAGACAGACCGACCGACAGACCGACCGACCGACCGACCCACCGACCGACCGACCGACGCACAAATTCCCCATCTCAATACCCTACTTTCAAATTTTTAATTTTTCGATATTCATTTTACCTTTTTATTTTTTTAACTTGGCGATATTTTTTGGACTTGGCGATATTTTTTTTAACTTGGCGATATTTTTCGGACTTGGCGATATTTTTTAGATGCATTAAGCTATTTTTAATACTTTTTTCGTACTTTCAAATTTTTAATTTTTCGATATTCATTTTACCTTTTTATTTTTTTAACTTGGCGATATTTTTTGGACTTGGCGATATTTTTTTTAACTTGGCGATATTTTTCGGACTTGGCGATATTTTTTAGATGCATTAAGCTATTTTTAATACTTTTTTCGTCTTTCTTTTATTTTTAACGGGAAAGTAGGCTAAAAAAGGTTTTTATAATACTGTAAATCACAGTATCATAAAAAATTGTTCATCAAATGTGTTTTTGTGGGCATGCCATAATTTCTTTAATATCGCATATTAATTAAAAACAAAGATATAATTTTAAAGATTTATTCACCGATAACACCGAGAAATAAATAAGCAAGTATTTTTATATTATTCAAATAATTATTTTAAAACCGATTTTTTGAATTACCTCCTTCTAGTGTGAATGCTTCTCGCGAATAGCTGGTAGTCCATACCATAATAAAAATTGCTCTCTTTCGTTATTTTTTTAAATTTTTTACGAAAAAAAAATTAATTATGTTACTTTAACCCTCCGCGTACGGCTCAGTTTTTATACTTTCCGGTCCTGAAATACGGGGCGATTTTTTTTAGGTTTTCTTTATCTACATATGTTACAATTCACATATTAATTAACTGTTTTAAAATAATCCAAGAATTTTAGTATATTTTCTGCTTTCAAAATATATATAATACGGCGCCCGCTATTTCAGCGGGCATGGTTTATAAGTTAAAAAATTCACGCGATATTTTTATTATCAGATGAATAGATGAATATAATTTTTAAACAATTTGTCTCAAAAAATATTATAGAAATTTTGGTTATTTCCACCGCTTACACGCGGCAAATCCATATCTTTCATAAATGCTTTTCGCGCGAAAGACAAAAAAAAAGCTCACACACAATAATGCGCGGGAAAGAACAAGCAAGAGGGAAAAAAATCCAGAATCCTCTAGTGCCATCTAGCAGCGAAAATAATCATAATATGATGTTTTTTTAACCTACACGGGAAAATAGCACAATCCGTATTGAAATAGGGAGAAAAAATTCTTCGCCCGCGATTTTCACGTGGCCCGTGGTTTTGGGACGAAACTGATACCCCGCTGAAATCGCGGGAGCCGTACGCGGAGGGTTAACGGCCTGCTGGGAGACATATTCAAAACAGCTATGCATTCTTCAGATAAAAAAGATGTTATTCATCAAATACTATATAAAATGCTAGTTTACGTTCCAGTTCATAATGTTTGAGAAAAATATCCAAACTTTGTTTTTAAAGAGTATATATTCCGAAATGGGTAATTAATGTAGAATATTAAACTTTATGTATAAAAAAATAAATATTTCTTTTACAAACAGGAAAACGCGTACTCTCAGTGTAAACGGAAATGCAAACAGAGATACATTTTATTCATCAAAATAGAAAAACTCTTCTTAACCCTAATGAGACACAAGACAAATCCTCGTGAAGTCGTAAAAACATAAATAATAACAAACGAAGTACATCTTATATGTTCCAAATAAACCAATATACAGTAATTTTTATGAACAAAGGTCATTTTTTCTACTGAATCAAATACTAAACACATCCGTGAAACTTTTGTCACGTAAAAGAACTCACAAAAACAACATTTTATGGAAAATATGAACCCCTTAAGTGGAAGAATAAATTTTCGAGAATCCACCCTAAATCTGGATGGATCTTCTGCCGGTGATTTCATGTTCGGAATAGCAAGCGAAATAGCCCTCATTCGAAACCCGCTCACGCTTGGAACATTTGGCTTCGAGATCTATAGAAAAGGAATCTATTTCCAGGGTTTGAAATTCGATATTAAGCACCTTGCTTCCTGATAGGAAATGACACGTAGATAAAGATACATTTAATTTTGATTTTAGTGAAAGCGTGATAAACGTCCGATTTTAAAAGGTTTTTTTTCTTCTAACAAGGCTTAGTTTATAACGGTTTTTAGAAACTGGGGAAAATGTCTTTCTGCTTTAACCGCCTAATTTATCGTTAACCAAGCTCCGTTGCCGAAACCACGAGGTTCAATAACTCGGGGTTGAGATTGTTACCACGCGGTTAAAAATTCGGTATTCACCGTCAAAATTAACACTGGAGTTACCCAACTTCCAGGTAACTCAACTGAACGAACAAACCAAGCATCCTATTGGTTAAAAAAAGTCACATGATTTACTACGTCATTTGTTTACATTTGGAGTTAACTAAGGTTTGCGTTGAAAATAGTGCTCTCTTGCTATTGATAAATTAATTAACACAGCTCACAGCCATTTATAACGAAATATTTGTCATAAAAAATAAAGAATATAATGAGTTTCTCGGAATCGTGGGTGAAAACGTGGAAATCGCCGCAATCGTAGAGCTCCTATTTCCGCCATTGCTTTGACTTATGTTTTTAATGTTTACATGTATTGCGCATGCTCAGAGAACAAACCACGCATTTAACCTTGCTCCTAAAGCTTGGTTAAGTTTTCCAACCAAGCTTGGTTTCGGGAACCTGTCAGCGCGTACTTAAAGTTAACGGTGAATACGAAGTAAGCGGTAACCACGGGGTTAACAAGGGCCGGTTTAACCACGCTTGGTTAACGGTGAATAAGGCGGTAAGTGTGCATAGATCTTCTAGAAGATCGTTAATGTTATTCAATTTTAACATACTTGCTTTTTGAAATCTATAAAACAGAACCTCCCCAGGTATCACAAATAACCTTTAAACATTTTATTAACGTTTTTAAGCGGTTGTCACAACATTAATAACCATTTTACAACCTTTAAAAAACGAAGTGTGCTACTTGGGTTGCTGCAGTGTGCTTTGGTATAAAATAGAATTAGCTTTTGAGTCTAATTAGAAAAAAAATCACAATTGCCATGCAATACACCATCAGCTCGTTTATTCCATCTATGGACTGCCGCAGTCCATGGATGGAATAAACGAGCTCGTGGTGTATTGCATGTTTCTGCCTTAGCCCTGGCTTAGGGGTGGTTACTTTCTGCAGATACCTTGTTTATTCTGCTAAAGCTAGATTTTAAGGGTTTTTTTCTTTGAAAAATGACAAATTTATATGTATTTTCATCTTCGACCTCAGTTATCGTGTGCTATTTTTTTTTTTATTTTCCCCGGTGTTTGCTACGGGGTGGGACCCTGTGGTCAAATTCCTGAGACGTCCGCCGACCCCTGCAGCTTTGGGTAGTGCCACCTATGTCCTGCACACACACACACACACACACACACACACACACACACACACACACACACACACACACATTTACACACGCGCCCTCCAAAAACGTAATTTGAATTGAAGTCATTTTTTTTAATCGTACATACTTTTTTTTCATAAACGCTATGTATAGATTTCGAAGTATTGACTTTTTAAAATAAACTACCGTATTTTTCGGCGTATAAGATGCACCCAATTTTAAGTTAAATCCTCCAATTTTAATTAATCTTAAATTTATGCTGTATAAGACGGAGCGTCTTAAACGCCGAAAAATACGGTACATTACTTTTTAAAATTTTACTAACGTTGATTTTTTTACATGCTCTTTATCAAATAATCTTATCAGTTTGATATCGGTGGTAACGAAATTTATCTGCCTTCTTCTATTATATTTACGTTGATAATTGCATGCTAGTACCTTTGTTAGAGAGCGAATTTTAATATCATCCCCTTTTTTCCCATGAGATTTTTAAGCTGTTGAACTACGTAATACTTTTTGTGCAAGAAATCAAATTACTTAAAATCTCTTTGCGCACTGTTTGCGCACTGTTTGCTGCAGTGCGCTCCGCAGCACTGTCCTCTTAATCACCGAATCGCACCCAGGGCGGGAAACAGAGCCAGTGAACTGGCGACAAAGACCATCATTCCGGCATTACCAAATATGACCTTTCCGAAATGAAGCAGTATTATTTTTAGTGTTATGTACCCTCCAGATGAAAATGCGGAAATTATCAGTATGAACCGAAAGCGGGACACCATCAGAAAAAAAATATATTCCGCCATAGATTTGTTCACTAGTTCACCGACTCTGTTTCCTACTTCTTGGGAGTGCGACAGGGTTTTGTTGTTCACATAACACATACCATTGATAATGAGCATACATATCTACAGCATTGAGGCAGCTTCGGAGAGATTAAAGTCGACATTGTGGTGCTAGCAGCCGGATGAAAGTGCTGTTAAAGAAAAGTGGCATCCATATTTCGGCAGCACTTAATCGTTAATGGTAATTTTCGATCTTTATCCTGCAATATTACATCTCTAACACAGGCCCGTCATTTAGGGAGGTCATTGCAGGTCAGCTGAATATACCCCTGAAGTTGGGAAATCAATGTAGTTACACGTAAGAGGGCGTGGTTTTTATTATTTTTTTGGTGCCATTTACATTGAGTACGCACACTTTGCCCCTCTCCCCTGGAGAATTTCGAAACGACGGGCCTGGTCAAAGACCTAGCTCTTGTCATCAACTAGCATCTTCATTCTTCAGTCTTTTAAAATCAGTTCCAGGTTGAAAATTCCCAATTGTGGTTTCTGCTACGTCGACTTTTGTTTAGTCCGACACTAACCAATCATCAACTGTACAGTCTTTGATTTGGTTAAATGACATCTTGGAGCCATCGTACGCTTGAAACAAACTGCTTACTGAATGTAAATCACTGCTTTTTGATTAACCTCTCAGTAATTTGAAAACCGAACTTTATTCGCTACCATTAAAGAGTCGTTTCTGATGTCAAATCAAAAATTAGTATGTTCCAGAGTTTGAAAAATGAAAAGAAATTGCACTCGTAACTCTTTTCTTCCATTTTCTGTAAAAAAATTGTCTTGAACCTTTATTTTATATAAAACTTACAATATTCTTTAATTGCTTTAGCAGTGTATTTAAAGATTTGCGTAAATACAATATTTTATTTTTACTACCTTGTGAATTGATTTATATTTTGCTTCTTTAGGGTGCAAAAACTTCCCCTTTCAGAACAAGGTCATTAAAGCAAAAACATGCTATGCTTGATGCAATACACATGCAATTAATTTCAAAAGGCCACATGAAGTGCAAATAGATTAGCGAAAAAACGCCTTTAAAAACAAAAATTAAAGTTTTTTTCCAAGTTCATTCTGAGAAAAAATTTCCTTAAAGCTTCTCGTTTTATTTGAAGTTAATAAACTAACAAATCTGAATATTGGAATTTCCATTTGTAAAAGTACTTTTTTGCCCTTATCGGAGAGGATTTCAGATGTCATTTTTTGAATTTAAAGAACTCACGAAACTTATAAATAATTCATGTAAACTGGAAACGTTTTCAAGAGACACATAAAATTTAGTTATCTTCTTAGCGATGGAAAGAAGAGAGGAAATGGTGTTCCTGTCTTGTTCATCAGGGATTTTAGAATTTTTTTCTTTCTTTTTTTCTATGTACAGCTTGTGCTCTTTGACACGACTGGATTTTTTTTTTTTAGTTTTTAGTTTTTTTTTTTTTAATATAAAGGGAAAACCTCGTTCTCTACTCAGTTACTAACATTGATCTGAAAACGGGGGTTTCGTCTAACTAAATGTAAAGTAGAGGACATGAATATCATTCACTTAAGATTATTTAAATACCAAAAGAAAAAATGTTTAGGTACGAAATTGGTCTGTAGTTGTTAAGATAAAATAAGACGAGCTTTTCAAACTATAAAACTTTTTTATTCTTTGGATGTCAGACATATTAATAGATAATAATTAAGCAATAACATTTTACGGTTTCTGTAAAGATGCTTCGAATGTCTCCCGCAGGATATTCTTAATATCACCCAACTATAAAATAAAAGAAATGATTTTAAAACAAATATTAATGTATTTTTACATAAATTAAAATAATTTTTTTAAAACATGTTGTGAAAGGCAAACTGCTAACTAACTACGATCTTAGGAAATATGAAACTTTAGTGTTTTCTTTTGTCCCATGTTTTTGGAAACATTAATTAATTCTTAGCCTAATTTCATCATGATCGTCACGTGTGCGAAATCCTTCTCAAATGCCACATTGTGAGTCATTATTGTCATTAGCACTGTGACTGTCGCCGGTTTACACAGAAGGTGGTTCATCGTCATCCGTCGACTTAGATAAATCAAGAGAAACTATTATCTCTTTCCTTTCTTTTTAAGCTATCAGCTTGAGACTTGTCATACAAAAGTTTTATTTATTTTTTTATTTTATCTTGAAGATATTTTAGCAGTTCTAGGATTTGATGAAGAAGTTGATATAATAGTTCTTTGAAAATATTTCTGTTATTGAACCTGAGAGATGATGCTGAGGTGTTTTCACGTGTCTGCATTGCTCTTGCGAATTTGTGTTTTTCAACATTGTTTTATTTTTATGCACAAAGGTATACATATATTTCACTAAGTACTTTGTCTTCCTTTCTATGTCACTTCTAGATAAACTGACCCCAATTTCTATTTGATACTTTTATCGATTTGAAAAGTGACCCCGGTCAAAGAGCCAAATTTGTTATGCCATTGTAAAACCATTTGACAGTTAATAACTAGGACACCAATTTCAGGTAGACTAAAATATGGAGCGTAATCCAAGCTACAGCAGTAAAAGAGTATCTTCTCCGTATCTTCTTAACAGCTCAGAAATATATATATATATATATATATATATATATATATATATATATATATATATATATATATATATATATATATATATATATATTATCTAGCAGCACAGTGCTCATAGTTAACTTTTGGAAAAGATTGAAATTCAAAAAACAAAAGGTTAATAAAAATAATTTGAGTAACAATAAAATTGAGGCTGATTCTTCGAGGCTCTAATGAAAGTTTTTAAAGATTCTCTCTTCCAATTCTTTAACAAGGTTTTGTAGAACACAATAAACAAAAGAAGCCTAGGTTCTTTTATGTTTACTTCCAACTAGGATTCCGTTGTTTTGAATTTGCCTAAATGAAAAACTTTGTACAGTACATGCTTCAGATCATTAGCCTTAATTGAATCTTTGAATGTGTAAAAACGTTTCTTTCCCCAAGAGTTTTGGCGATGTTTTTTTCGTCTGTTGATGTAAAAAGATTTGCTAATGGGAAAAACAGGAATTGTTTCTTAAGTCAAAATATATCAAAAGTATCTAGTTTTCTGAATTTCCTGCAGAAAAAAAAACCTTAGCTATCGATGTATAAACTAATTTCTGTATTAAGAACGTAGAAGAGTATATTCAAATAAATAAACTTAACATGTTCTCTTTCTAGAAAAGACTTAGTAATTTAAAATTAAGATGTATAATACTCTGTGTGATATTTGTCATTATTTTGCAGATTCAAAACTAATACGCTTGGTTTAGGTTAAAAAGCTCATTTCTTTTTATTGCAGAAAAAATATTTTACTTTAAAAAATGCAAATTAAGGTAATAAATAAATGCCACCACTCATTATTAAATTTCTATGTCTATATTTATATGTCACTAGACAATTTAATTTACGCGACTCGCTTTCTTTCTGAGAGAAAAACGGATTTTTTTTTTTTTTACTCCATCACTGAAATCTATCTTCACCCAGAGAATATTGATTTGTTAATCGCATTATGCAGTCATTTAAAGCAAAACAATTCTTGCTGCCTTTTTAATACGCAGATCAGCAACCTAAAACATTAATAATTTATTTGTTATAATTGGTGTAATTGCCATAAAACAACGAAAAATTGCTCATTTCTTCTTGAGTTCTATAAAAGTTTAAGGTATTAATGTACTTAATGATGAAAAACTTTACACGCATGAGTTTCAAGCAATAAAAGCGTGGAAAGAGTAAAAGTTTTTGCAGTTCATGTGTACTAAAACATGGGAAAATAACATAATAGGTGAAATTAATCCTGTAAAAGTGACACACTTCAATTAAAATAAAATACAAACAAACAAAACAAACATAAGTTAATAACAAAAGCAACTCAATGGTGTGCAATATTTAAAAAGATGGTGTGTTATATACCGTGTTGTTTTTACATTATAACGCAGTTAATTTTATAGAAATGAACTAAAATTTGTTAATTTTACAGAAATAAACTAAAAATTTGATAATTTTACAGCACTTAAGTGTAAAACCGCTAATTTCACAGTTTGTTACCGTGTATTTTACAGTTGGAAGGTAGTTATTGAAACCTCTGCTGCAGTATTACACTGTTATTTTTACAGTTTAATACAGTTAAATTTTTACCGCAATAAACTTTAAAATTGCTAACTTTACAATAAGAAACTATAAAATTGCTAATTTTTTAATTTGTTGCTCTGTATTTTACAGTTTTAAATTGGAACCTCGGCTGCCAGTATTATACTGTAAAAACAACCGTTCAGTTTTTGCAGAGTACCATCTATTATTCATATTAGGCACTATTTTGCCACTAAGCACTTTTTTTTCATATAAATCAAGTTTAAGTTCTTCCTAACCATGGAACCACATGAACAGTGTAATAATGAATCGAGCATCTCAAGACAAATTTTTGACAAAAAAAATCCAATTTTTTTTTCCTTCGGCGAGATATAAGGTCTTAAAGCAACGCCTTCTAGATACTAATTGCCTACTACATTTGCTTCGCTACGGGAAACATTTGTTCCACTTTGAGTGCCACCTTGCTGCAATCCGATGATGCCGTTGTTATGGTGATAAATCCGAACAATATTCCAATCAAATTTCTTGATTGGCTATTTTTACTTCCTTTTACGTAGAAAAGAGGTATTGTGTTAGCGAAAAAAAATTCACTCAAATTTGGTTCTAAATTTTGATTTTGCTCACCCCCGAATGAATGTTCAGTAGTTTTTTCGACCTATCAGCATTTGCATATGTACCTACCAACATATAAACAGCTGAACAATACTTTTCAACAATTCCCGAGTTAATTACGACGAGTTTTCTTGTGACGTCTGCATGTACGTATGTATGTACGTATGTATGTGCGTATGTATGTATGTATGTATGCGTGTCGCATAAATCAAAAACTATATGCTGTAGAAGCTTCTAGTTTGGTATGTAGGCTCTGAGGATGGTCTAGTTGTGCACCTTCCCTTGTGGTTGCATTCGAATGTTCCCAAGAGGGTGTTTAACCCCTTTTTTGGGGGTAAATCAGTGTTAATTTCAATGCAGAGTCAAGTGATATGAATTGCCGCGACCACTTGGCGATATGTCGCCAAGCTTTTGGTCACCAAGTGTTTGACGCCAACTTGGCGACATATCGCTAAGTTGGCGACTAATTTGGCGAAAAAACTATTTTTTGAATTTGGGTTCAACTGGACGCTATTGGCGATATTTTGCGAAAAATTCACTGAATGATGTTAAAATCGGTAATATTTAGAAAATTAAACATTGTAAAACATTTTTCAGCACTGTTTCGTGGCAGATTAGGGGTGTAAATATTTGAATTGTTACCTTGCTCACTCCGAACACTTTTTTTAACACTGAAGGCAACTACTAAGAAATTTACACGTAAAAGGAAGTAGTGTGGGGTCCATACCAGATTTTTTTAATTTTAATTTAGAAATTCACCTATCGTTAATTTCTCTTGTCTCGAAGAACTCCGATATATGGCAGTGCGTTGTGAACTAAGGGAGAAATTTTGCTATCTGCTAAAAACCAGAAAGCAGTAGGCATTTAGTATTTAGCAGGCATTGTTTTAAGTCAGCCGAAATTTTAAGAAAAGTGACAAATTTAAAGATTTAGCTAGAAATGGATCACGCAATTTTACCGTTTGCATATAATGAGCCATCTATCTACAATTCGTGTGAAATATGTCCATTACTCACTAAGAGTGACAAAATTCGGCAACTTTTCCTAAACTTTTGAACACCAGGACACGAGAGACATAATTTATGCTTCCAGAAATGCGGTTTATTATGCTTTTTCAATTGCTACTTATTTATTATTATTATTTTTTCAATATTACCTAATTGTATGGTATCCCGGTAAGGTTTTAAATTTAGTAAATGCACTGCAACAAAAAGTCAAACTCCATTTACAATTTAAACAATGGGAGTTGACTACCCCCTTAAGCTTGCATAATATTTCTCTTGCGATTAAAACTTTTCCATGAAGTTTTGTTTTTAGGATATTTTTATTTATTTATTTATATTTTTGACTTTTGTGGTTCAGTTAAATTTAATGTAAAAAATCCATTCTGAGTTGTGATGTTTGAAAATAATTATAATGTAAAATTAAATTTTGTTTAGGAAGATTTCTAAAGAAAAAATACTTCTACCTTTTTTCAGTCAAACGCACTGTAACAATTTGCGTACAATAAATTAAGTGGAGGCAAGGCGTTTTACTTTTACCCAGTCTTCTCATTTCTGTTAAAAGTCGTTCACGACTCGTTTTAAACTTCAACTTGAACTTCAATTTTAATTCTTTTGAATCCATTAAAAGTAAAATATGAAACAAGTCTTCTGTACAGTTGAATAGCAAATAAGAAATTGTCTCAAACGTTTAACTTTCAAAAGGTGACTCCCTGATACTTGCGGCCAGTGTTTGCAAGAAAGAAATGCGATTGTTTTGCTGCCACAATTGACAGTACGGCTGAAAGTAACCACAGTAATACTGCCATGGAAGAGAAAACAGCAGATTATGTAAACTTTTAGGGGTTTTTTTTTTTTCATTTTCTCAGCTATTTTATTTTTGCTCCATTGTACAAACCTTTCTCATCTAGTTTCTGCTGAAAATAAAATACGAAATGAACTTAGAGTTGTAAAACTTTTTGTGTGTTTATAAAAAATCAAAAACCCATTTCTTCAAACATCTGGAAAAAAAAAAAAAAAAAAAAAAAACTCATTTTTGTAGATAACGTTGGTTAATTCTCTCCTCTTACTACTGAATAAAGATCATACGGCCTTGCGTTTAGGCTCCGTGAATTTAAAATGAATAATTAAAAAACTATTAAATTTCTGGACGAGAAAAATAAGTTCAATAATAAAAAAATATGCATATTTTCCTTCACATTTTCTCATGTAGTTTACTCCTAAAGTAACTGTCATTAAAGTTTCCTAAAAGGCTTTTCCGGCAAGAAAATCTTTATGTTCCGTTCGTGAGAATGGGAAATTTCTCTTTGGTCTCCACCCAAATAATTAATCAAATCGCGTGCATTTCCACCCGGCGTCTTCCATCCTTACGTGTTAATGAGTGTCTGATTCAGTTCTAAAGGGTCCCGAGGCAACTTATTTTGTGCTAATGTATCACACTTTCGTTAAAACAAATCTAATCATTAAAATTCGAAGTATGAGTTCTATAGTTTATTTTTAATACAATGCAGTTTTTAGTTCCTTTTCCAGAAGTTTTAATAGTCTTATGTTTTGTATATTTATAGGTCGACCGACCAGGGAATGAATACTTCAACAAATTTTCACTTTCGAAAATTTGTAGCGTGGTTGAAAATTGTAACATTTGCCACATGAGAGTTGAGACACTTTAGATGACATATTTAATTATTTTTTTTTAATCGAGAGAACTTTTATAATTTTTATTCAGGTTTTGTCGGGGGATAAAACGAAACATAAGGTCCAAACCCAGTAAATGATCACCTATACTAGTGGACAAACATATCATTTTCTAGTCATATTCTCACTGTTAATGAGTAGAAAAGAGTTACTTTTTAGCCTACTTTCCCGTTAAAAATAAAAGAAAGACGAAAAAAGTATTAAAAGTAGCTTAATGCATCTAAAAAATATCGCCAAGTCCAAAAAATATCTCCAAGTTAAAAAAAATATCGCCAAGTTCAAAAAATATCGCCAAGTTAAAAAAATAAAGAGGTAAAATGAATATCGAAAAATTAAAAATTTGAAAGTAGGGTATTGAGATGGGGAATTTGTGTGTCGGTCTGTCGGTAGGTCTGTAGGTCTGTCTGCCCCCCCCCCCCCTAATAACATTTGAATGAACATTCCGATTTGGACAAACTTTTTTTTGTTGGAAAGATCTCGGCGAGTACAGCTCATTTCCATGTTTAATTTTTCGATTTGAACAATTTTTGGTTCAACTTTGAGCCGTTCAAACAACCTGTCCTGCGATATTAACTTTTTAGTTAACAGTCCGATTTGAACAAACTATTTTTTTTGTTCGAAAGATCTTTTCAAGGATACTTCATTCCCGTATCTACATTTTCGATTTGAACAATTTTTCGTTCAACATTGAACCGTTCAAACAAGCTGTCACCCCTAATAACTTTTGAGTGAACAGTCCGATTTAAACAATTTTTTTTTTTCGAAGCTCGGCAAGGATACTTTATTACCGTATATAAATTTTAAATTTGAACATTTTTGGTTCAACATTGAACCGTTCAAGCAACCTTTCCCCACCTAATAACTTTTAAGTTAACCGTCCGATTTGAAAAAACTTTTTTTTTTTTGTTCGAAAGATCTTTTCAAGGATACTTCATTCCCGTATCTACATTTTCGATTTGAACAATGTTTCGTTCAACATTGAACTGTTCAAACAAGCTTTCACCCCTAATAACTTTTGAGTGAACAGTCCGATTTAAACACACTTTTTTTTAAAGTTTATAAATACCTTTGTGCTATTGATGTAGTAGAGAAAATATCAACGTAAAATAGGCACAAATAAGCAGAGATACTGTATAAGTATCTCTGCTTATTTGTGCCTATTTTACGTTGATATTTTCTCTACTACACTTTTTTTTGTTCGAAAGTTCTCGGCAAGGATACTTCATTACCGTATTTAAATTTTCAATTTGAACATTTTTTCGTTCAACATTGAAAGCTTCGAGCAACCTTTCTCCATCTAATAACTTTTAAGTGATCCGTCTGAATTGAATAAACCTTTTTTGTTTGAAAGATCTCGGAGAGACTCATTCCCATATTTCACTTTTCAATTTGAACCATTTTTCGTTCAATGATGAACCGTTCAGAAAATTTTTTAACATGAGCGCCTACTGGGAAATTTAAATTGAATGTTGATTCTGAACCTAAAGGCGGATTTCCTTCAAACTAACTTTGTAAGAAAACGGTTTTGATAAAAAATGTATGTTAAGTACTTTTCTGAAAAATCTTCTGTGAGGACTCTGATTCCGACTCCGACTCCACAGACATGGCGGAAATGCAGACTCAGAAAAAAATGACTGACTGGGCAGACAATATTTTGTTTATTTATTCATTTTTTTTGTTTAATTAATTTTTATTATTTTTATTTATTTATTTTTTTTTTTTTTTGGCAGGCGATATTCTTTTTTGATTACAAAAATTGTTCATTCACTAGAGCATTTTATTCTTTATTTATATTTAACAACTGGCAACGGATTAAAAATAAAATTCGAGACATTTTATTAACGAACGAGGTTTTTTTTCTTTCTTTGATAAAATGTGTTTTGATGTTCTTTGTACTTTTTTTTATTTATTATTTCTTTTTCTTTTGAAAACGATTGTGAAATTTTTCTACGGAAGAACTATAACAGTTACATTTTTTAAAAGGTGCGACAAAACTTTATTTACTCGTTTATTTACTTTTTACGTGTCCATTTCATCTGATGAGAGGGGTATATTTTGCTTTTATAAATCAGCTTTAAGTATTATAAAGGTTAGTTTGACATAATTTTCAGTTTCAGATATTCAAGAGAATATTGATTAGATGCTAGAATGCCGATATCGATGTACGGGAAAGTAGGCTCGTTTAGTTCTTGACAGAACTTCTTGTTCCAATTAACCTAGAAAAAATGTTTTGAAAATTTTCTTAGGTTATCCTAATGAATTTTTATAAACCTGTTAACCCTTATTTTTAAAGAAACAGTAAAAAATGGTTGAAAGTATAAAATCTCAAAAAATACGTATTCATAATTAATTTATCATCAATTCTCAAAAAATAAAAATAAAAAATTAATGCAACGTTTTTCGTCTAATCAATTGTTACAATTAAATTTCAGTACTACCTTTCCCCGTATCTTTTATTTTATTTATTTATTTACTTAGTTAGTTATTTTTATTTATTTATGTAATTATTTTTTGACTGTACATGTTGCTATGTTGCTCTTAGCTTTTTCATCACTTGAAAGAGATTTTACAACTTTAATGAGAAACCTTACACAGTAATAAGAATAAAGCAGTTTCAAAAAGAAAGGTGCAAGTACAGCGTTTCTCATCCTTTTAGTTTCATTATACCAACAATGCCAATAATTGGAGAACCACTTTCGCCAAGCCGATTTGTTTCAAACCAACATCCCTCAAGTTTTTTTGTGATCATTAAAAAAAATTAAATGAAGCAAGCATATAGTAAAATATGTGAAAGAATAAGCGCAAGTGGTTCTTGCAAAAATTTCCATAGTCTAGAAAAAAAATCCATAGTCTGGAAATATTGCATTATCCCCATAATAACTGAATTTCATGAAATCGATTCTTATCATTGTGCCCGAGGCTGTTGTAATCACAGTAAAGTATATAAAAAGGGGAGCTTCGAAGCGAAGAATCTTTTCTACACTTTGTTGCAGCATACATTCAATATTGTTTTTTATTGCGAGGAAGGCGGCTGAAAGATTTTTTGGAGCTTATTTTTGAGAGAAGAGGTGCAATTGCCATTTTTATGGAAAGAATATCGATCAAAAATCAACAAGTTTTGGTCTAAATGAAATGTAATGGAATCGAATTACTTTGTGGAATCCTTTACGAAATCCAATTCCTTTACGTTTCTGTTCCAAGTTTAAAATATATACTATTTGGATACCAGTACAAAGAAAATCATTCAGAAATTGTTTTTATGTTCAGATTTTTTTTTTAATTATTTTTGTTCCTGATAAATTGGTCGCAAGTCACATAGGGTTTTTAGTATTGGTTTTAAAATACTCACTCAGGACTTTTAACGGCCCAAAATAAAATCTTCATTGACTTAAAATCGTGTAGAAAAATTAAAAGAAAATAGGATTACAAATCTTAAAATAAAAATATTTGGTTTAACATTAACATATCGATAATTTATCATTGCAAAAAACATATTTTCTGAAAATATTTTTTGAAATACTAACTATAAATCTCAGCCAAATATTGAAAACTTGAGCCAAATATTGAAATAGAGCTCAGGGTCGCTGCTTTTAATGTAAAACCTTCTTTGAAAAACTGCACTCCATAAGACAATCCAAAGCAATCATTAATATTTTTTTAGAATTTTATTTAAAATTTTTATGTTTTTCATAATATTCAAATGATAGTAGACCTACTAATACAGTCTTAATTTCAATATGTATTTGTTTTATTGTGAAAGAAAGCAGTATTTCGTTTTGTTTTTCATTTGATTATTAGTCAGAAATATGTTTCCAATATGCTAGTGTCCCCCAGTAAGTGTTATAAGAGCCAATATTTTGAAAAGTGCCAATCTGAAGTTTCCTGTATAAAAAAAATTTTTGCAGAAAAAATTTAATATTGGATTCTAAGTCGAAATTGGGTCTAAATACAGGAAATAAAAGGGGGGAGGTCAAGGAAGTTATTTACCCCCTCCTTAGATTACTCACTTTTCAGCCGTTACAGATCTGATGAGTGTTACGGATCTGATGTTAATATGAGTTACATATCTGAGTTTATGCTTTCACTCTTCAATAACATCTCTAAAAATGATATGATTTCCTTTCATTTTTTACATAGAATTAAGATAGTTATATTAATATATATATATATATTAGCTAAAAAATCAAATTTCATTATAAAAAAGCATTTCTTGGAAATAAAAATGAGCGAGATAAGCTTTTTAGATAAAATAAATTATGAGATTACCAAATCCAAGCTAATAAAACATTTGTTTTGTTTTTAAACAGCACAAAACTCTTCTGCTTGCTTTTCTTTAATTAGTTGCAGGAAATTTAATTTCTTGATCAGAAATTCAAATTTAGCATGCTAATTATTATCGAGTTATTGAGCGAAGTTATGAGAAATTGAAGCACCAAAAAATAAATAAACAAAATAATGATAATTAATTAATTTAATTTCTGCAGTGTCAATTTTTCTTATTTTACTAACTTCTATTGTCAGGTCATACATACCAAAAATAACGCTATTGCACTAAAACTCATTGCTTTTCATTTTTTTAAGAACAAAAATATTCAATATATATGGCTAAAACCAATGATTTTTGCTTTTTATTAATTCTGAAACGTGAGAGTCAGTTCGGTAACATGCTGCTTTTCAATGTTACCGCTCTGACTGTTACCGATCTGACAAACCGGCAAAGCTTTTTTTTTTTCCAAGTCGGTAGCGCTAAAGCAAAATCAAACACGTGGTTTTTTTCACGTGTAATAAAGAACTACAGTGAACTCTCACTTTTGCGCCTGCCCTAGAGACTAACAGAAAAAGGCGCATAAGTGAGAGAGACGTATAAGTGAACAAGCCTATTTAAAGGACTAAAACTCAACATAGATTCTAATGAGAGAGTGAATAAGAATGTTTCTATAGAAAAGGAACACATTACTACAGTTTGGCAAATACTGCAACGCAACTATAATGATTAAGAGAAAATTAAAATTGTAGCATACGTAATTACAAACTGTTCCATTTAAAACCGATGCATAATAGATAATTGTCCCTCTCCAAACTCTAGTTCATGCAGAAAAAGTGCCTAAAGTCGAAGTAGAGCAATAAAGTCGAAAGATTAAAGAGGAAAGTAAAGAAAAATGCTTATTTTTTAAAGAAAATAAATAAATTTTCATACATTTTAGGGAAAATTCGGCGCATAAGTGAGATATTTATCTTTAGAGCGACGCATAGACGAACGATACTATCATTATTTTGCTATGGAATGTGCTGGGACCATTAAAAATCGTCGTATAAGTGAAAAAGGCGCATAAATGAGGCGGCGTATAAGTGAGAGTTCACTGTATACTTATATATAAAATAACTTTTAAAATAATAAAAACTGCGCATTTTAACATATGTTACCGATCTGATGACTTAAATGACACACATTTTATAAAATCACTTTAAAAAATCTTACCTGTAATTTTAGATGCAGAAATGCAAATTTTTAATTACAATGCGATAAAACATCGCACCAGGTACTCAGTATCACGTGGTATCGGTGCAGAAAATGATTCTGGGATCCTAAATAGATCGGAAGTTATTGTTACCGCTCTGACAGCGGAACTGAGGGACACGCTTATTTCGATCGGCTAGAAAATCAGAAATCGATTAAAACAAAAATGAAGTAAAATATTAACAAAGGGGTAAAAATAGAATCGTTTTTTGTGCAAGTGCGTTTTTTTGGGAAGTTAGAAAGTGTGAATGACCTGTTTGCATGCTAAGCTTTGCTATGGGGACACGTTACCGATCTGATTTTTGAAATATAAAAAAAAAATATTTTCTGAAGAAAAAAAAAAATTCTAATGTTGTTCGATGAAATGAAAGCAAAACTTTATCTTGCTTCTGGGGAAAATTATTTTTGAAACTAGTTATTGAAATACTAGTGAAAATTCACTTGGGACTCAAAGTGGCACTTTTCTAAATATTAGCTCATCATGTTTCACTATTGACATACCTTATAGGATTATCATTTCAAAATTAAGTGTAAAAAACCGTATAAAAATTTTATTTCGAAAGTTTAGTGTCGAAAAATAATTTAATTATCATCGATGAGGAAATCAAAAAAAAAAGAAAAAGAAAAAAGAAAAGAAATAGGAGCTGCATAATTATTGTGAATCTCACAACAAAGACATCGCCTTAAAACCAAGCCTTGTTTCAGAATTTCAAATGCTTCCTCCAAAAATAAAAATGACATGCTTAGTTGAGCTTGACTTGAAATTATGATTTGAGTCTGGTCAGTTATATTGGTTAATTTAATCAATTATTAAAAAAAGTCAAAACATTTTTTTTCACTTGGTTTTTAGGTAGTTTCAATCATTCTTTTCAGTCATATTTTCGAGACATAATTGGAATGTATCCTTGATTACATAATAAATTGAAAGAAATGTGTAGATTAGTACATACATTTAGACCATCGTTAAATAAATTTAAAAATATTATTACCTTCATTACCTTACTTTTAACATAGAGCGGATGTATTATATATTTCAAATTTAAAAAGACCAGGAAAATACGCCCTGAATGTTAATTACATTTAAGCATATGATAAATATTGCGCAAAGACGAAAATTAAATATCAGCCGATTTCAGCTTTTATTTTAGCATACTACTCCTCTCTGAACTCGGATTATTACTGTTCCATGCAACTCAAGATTTCTTATTATTTTCTTCTGCTCATGCAACTTCAGAGAAAGGGCAAGACTTTCATTAAGGATCAGACATCCATGGAATGTTATTTAAGGTTCGGTCTTGGATAATAAACATGTCTGGTATGTAGAAGCTGAATGGGTGAAAGAAGATCTCCAATTATTTTTATTCTCCAAATATCGAACTTTGGTGCTCTTCTGTTCCTAATAATATTTCCGAAAGTTCTTTCGACAAATCACTTTACCTCTTCATTAGGACATCCAGAGAAGAGGATAGTTGCTAAGGGGACTGAGATGGAAGAAAGTTATTCGATATTCAAAGGAATGCACAACACATTTTTTTTAAATAAAATTTCAATTCGGTATTGCGTTTGCTACTTACTGATTTATTTATTTTTTTTTATTTCAAAAATAATGTTTGCGTTGTTGAGTTTGTCGATTATTATTTCATATTATTACTCTCCATTAATAGGCATTCAGCTAATTACAAGAAATGGCCATTTTGCAGTAAATTAAAAGACATAAATTAAAAGTTATGTAAACAAATACATGTGTTGCTTACATTTTGAATTTTTGTAGTCTATAGTACATCAAAAAAAAAAAAAAACATATTTTTAATTAGCTTAACGTTGGCCTTTCGGAAAAAATGCTTCATACATGAAGGGCATGAAAGAAGTACGAACACATAATTGTATGTTAATACAATAATGTGATCGTACTTCAGTATATATATATAAAAAAATAGTAATGAGGTTATTACTATTATAGCTCATTTTTACACTATCCCAATGCTTAAAGTGAACTAAAAATGACACTAAAATCTATGCATTCATTATTAATTAATTAACTGGATTATTGAAAATTCCGTTAAGTATCGGTACATTAATTTCTAAAATTAGCTATTCCCCCCTTCCTGTAATATATTCTGATTAAATTAAATTCATCTACTCGTTCTTTTAACTTAATTAACTCCAACCGATAAATGTTTTACGTCAAATTATTAAGTATTATTAATTTTTGTATGTTATGGTAACCTATCAAAAGAAATTTCTTCCAGTAAATGATTTTTCCATGCGATAACATGCGTAGCATTTTTAAACCAAAAACGGAATATATTACATTAAGTAACAGACGCATCCTATTTAATCTGTGAATAAATTTAAAGATTTAAGTTGCTAAATTTAGTTGCTAGTTTACTAATTTCTTATTACTTAAGAAATGCAGATAGTTACGACTTCTTACCAATAATGTATTATCCAATTATACATAACAGCACATGTTGTCTTGAAATTGTCAGAGTGAAAATACTGTTTTAAAAAATACAACCGTTCAACTGTTTAAAAAAAATAGTGCTTGAAATCTGATAACAACGTACTTTTTAACTAACAGTCACTTTGATGGTTTACTAGACTTTCAGGTGAGTTCAACTTCAAATTTGGATAATATACTATATTGTTAGTTGTTTTAGAATTTTAATTTTTTTTCAAAAATGCAAAAAAATACTTTAATTTGCTTCCTAGTATACACAAATAGTTTATAACGTAAGATTGTTTCTTATGAAAAGTATTTATTATTCTAAATTTAAAATGAAAACACCGCTATTTGTCCAAAAAGTAAAAAACAAGCAAATGTAGCTTAACCAATAAAACATGACTTTTCGATATTGAAAACGAAAAGAAACTATACATGTGTATAAAACATTGGCTGTGCATAAAAATCTTTTTCCGCATAAGATGTAATCTAAAAGCTATTTGGACCCTCTACTTCAAACACAACGTTGAAACAACCTCAAGCAAGGGGAGATTCTCCTCAGCTTTATAGCCATGTTTTATGTATCATCATAAAAGAAAATACAACCGATTCTTGAACTGGAATCAAATGATAGCATTACGTAAATGTATAAAGTGACCCATCAGGAGTGTGATGAGTTATTACGAGGAATGGGCTTTGATGGTGTAAAAGAAATAACGTTGAGTTGTAATTCCCGGATCGCATACCATGATATGATGAAGTTCAGAAAAATATATTTTTCACAGCAGAGTGGAGATGATAGAAACATAGTTAACCCTACACTGCATGATTTTTTGTTCTTTGAAAGACATCTATATGTTTTTAGTGTAATAAGAAAACATTGGAACACATTAAAAAAAAAATAATTTTGAGGATAGATGGTTATATTTGCTTTAAAGATACCTAATATTTGCTTTTTATGCTTGAGTTGCCTTATGCATGGTCATAAGGAAAAATTGTCCATGTATCCGATTGGCAACGCTATGCAGTATAGGGTTAAAGAAGTGTGTATTGAAATACTTTTGGTGTAGCTGACTGCTTTTTTTATTTTATTTTCTTTTATAGTTCTAAAGCTTGACGCTCTTTTAACTATTAGTTAACTTAAAAATATTTTGTATCGTAATTTTCCTGGAAGACTTCTAAACAGGAAAAAAATGAATAGTGTAACAATGAAAAAAAGTTTTAATAAATAAGCAATATAAAGATCGAATTAAAACATGTTTTTTGGAGCATGAATTTGTTTTTCTTGTACCCCCTTCATCAAAATATATGGTCTTAAAGCCGTGAAAACTTGCCAAAT
This sequence comes from Uloborus plumipes, assembly GCA_038373865.1. Lineage (NCBI taxonomy): Eukaryota > Metazoa > Arthropoda > Arachnida > Araneae > Uloboridae > Uloborus > Uloborus plumipes. The sequence continues at coordinate 74,146 of JAXGGA010005068.1, forward strand.
ATATCGATAAATGGCAGGGTCTAGAAACAACGAACTGTTTGTTGATACCTTTAAGTCTTAGCATAGCTACAGCGTCCGGTAATTTCTACATTTCTAGCTGAATTTAGCGACTTATTTTTTCCATTATCACTCCAACTTAAAACCTCATATTTCTGAAGTTAGGGAAGAGGAAAAATGATTCATGCCTTAAAAAATATATTTACTGTGCTCTTTTAACTGGTATTTCTTTTTTTTTTTCTTTTTTCGTTTTGAAATAACGCATGCTTTCCTAATAAAGATAGCTGCCAGTAGTTAAATCTAAGTGAGGAGGAAAACGGGCATAATTTTAAAAGGCAACTTAACGGGCGTTAAATAGCAGGTAAGAAGTTCATTTTTCAAAGTAATAACTGTAAATTCGGAATAATAACTATATCTATGTGGTTCTGAAACAAATACACTAACACTATGTTGCATATTGGGTATGCTGTATAACTAACCCACTGATTATGAAATTGTGATAAAAAAGCAGCATCACCTTGAAGTGCTAGTTGATAAATAAAACTTGCAAGTATTATGTGTCGTAGGATTACAAGGATTCATTTTCTACAAGTGTTAATATTCTGGTCCTCAAGTACTATTATAACTGCGACTGCTGGGGGGGGGGGTATTTATTAGGAGTGCAAATTAATTATTTGGTCAACTCTATTACTTTGGCTTATATTTGCCGTTTCAATCAATTATTATTCTCGATGTCTGTACTACTAAACGAATTTGTAGCACAACTATCGAACCCTTTTTGATCGGTAAAGGTTTAATTTAATAGATCACAAATTGATAAATTATAAACCATTAATTCAATTAAATTCATCCCGAAGCATGTGATATTCTTCTTATAAATTGGTCAATTTCACGCGTCTACGAATTCTTTCCAATAGTACTCCGATTTCGAAAATGGTTCTTGTCTTTCAGATTTTTTGAGTGGAATGCGTTCTACGGAAAAGTAAGCCGACCCTTACCAAAAGAAACAAAAAAAAAGTTAGATTTTGTCATTCGATTTTTTTTTACTTTGTGGACGAAGGAAATTTATGTCATATAATAGTCATGCAAAAGGAGCTGTGAATTCCTTTTAATAATAATCTAGTTAAAATTTTCTTCTTCAACTAAAGAAATTATACAGTTAAAAATGAATGTTGTTTTTGCAGCATAATACAGCTAATTCTATAGTAATAAACTGTAAAAATTGCTAATTTTACAGTAATAATATGTAAAATTGCTAACTTTACAGTAATAAACTGTAAAATTGCTAGTTTTATAGTAATAGACTGTAAAATTGTTAATTTTACAGTTTATTACAATTCAGTTTAGTTTTAAGCTGGAACCTTTGCTGCCAGTATTATACTGTTGTTTTTACAGTATAACACAACTAAATTTCACGGCAATAAACTGTAAAATTGCAAACTTTACAGTAAGAAACTAAAATTTTTAGTTTTACACGTTATTACTGTGCATTTTACAGTTTTAATTTGGAACCTCGGTTGCCAATACTATACTGTAAAAACAACAGTTCATTTTCTTGCAGTGTAAATGAAAAGTGAATATACGTTTCTTTTTTTTTGACGAGTAAACTGACACTTATCGCTGTTTTTGCTGTCTCGTGCCAGCTGGGTCTGGCAATTTAGGGTAAGCTACTTCACTTCTCCTACTATATCGTAATTTGGTGTGAAGTATGACTTCCACAGTACACATACGCCCGTTTCCTTCGTAAGCAACCAATTACAGTACAACAGATGCACACGAAGATATAACAAGGAGAGAAGAGAGAAAGAGCATCCATGCCCTAGCCGGGATCCTCGAACCACCCGTCCGCAGTTAGACTTCTCTGACTACTAGAAAAAATGGCCAGCGCTGACACTTATTAAAAGATCACTATGATGAAGTTTTACAATACCTTTATGCTATTGATGTAGAGAAAATTCCAAAGTTAAGGAGGCACAAATAAGCAGGGATACTGCAGACACGTGTTTCGGAGTTACAAGGAACGCCTTTTTCAATGCGAAAAATTGGGAGCTTATGGATGCACAGACATCCGACAAAAGCGGACATCTTTTGTCGGATGCAACACGTTAACCTTGAAACACGTGTCTGCAGTATCCCTGCTTATTTGTTTCTCCTTAACGTTATAATTTTCTCTATATTACTATGATGTATGATTAAAAATCAAAAACTAAAATATTTTTATTGAAATACACATTTAGCTACCTTCAAAAGAAGATGGATCGTTTGATTCTAATTTAAAAAAAAAAAGAGTATATTACGGTTAATTATTACGGTTCTTCAATATTATTTTTAAATACTTTGCTCAACTTATTAATCTACAGCGTTTGAATTTTAATCATCCTCATTTTTAAGTTGTTCCTTTAATGAGTTTCCATCCACACGAAATACTTCTATTAGTTTATATCCTAAAGTCCTGAAGAAAGACCGGCCAAACTTCCCGGAGTTCCACCGTGAGGTTCTTTTCCATCAACTATAATAAGTACTCGATAATCCCGAAATGCAACTCGATCCATCAATTTTGGCAACATGAGATGAAGTGAAGAAACGGTTCCCTTCGAAGACAAATATTCTGAGAGATATCTCCTGGAACACTTTTCTGACTTAAGAAGGAAAGTCCTAATAAATGGTTACATCCGTGAAAATATTCTTTCTCAAGTTGGTTTGTGAGATAAGTTAGTTGATACAATATTTAATGGTGGAAGAAACGTACGAGTATTTTCTCATTGAGAACTTGCCAAGTGGAAAGCATGTATTGGAAATCTAAACGGTTTTCTCAAAGTTATGCTTTGAAATATAAATAAGAACATTGTTGGAAGATATTTCGGAGTCTATATTTATAGCTATGTATTAAAAGCTCTTGGAAATTGTAAATTCCTAAACTAATACGTACGTGATGAACAAAGTGCAGATCTTCAGTTATAAGGAAATTTTGTTTATTCTTTGGAAAGTTAAGTCGAAAAATAGAGATACACCTGGCGAAGTTGTCCCTATATTGCTTTATTGTAACACAAAAAAGTAAATAAGTTAACATTAAAATTTAAGTAAGATATAAATCTCAAGCAATAAAACTTTTACATAAATATTGTTTTAAAGTTACGGAATGAAATTATTCACCAAATCAAATTAATCAACTAGGTTAATTAAACCATAGGAGTTAGGACAGCATGAATAAATGACAAATGATAACAATAGATAAATGTATTACGCGAAAAATACTTTTGACAAAACCGATTAAAAGTTCAACCAATTGATATTTATAAAAATTAGAAGACTTTATTAACTGAAAAAAGCTCTACAAAGTAATAAAGCTTTTTTTTTTTTTTTTTGCTTTGAACAATTTCGTAGCCTTAAAACTAATGTGTGCAATAGCTTTTTTTTTTAACTGACACCGATTTTATCACGCAATAGAATTGAGATTAGCTTTCTAAGTCAACACTTTATTAGTTATTTCTATTATTTTGTTTTTCGACGAGTGAAATTTAATAGCAATTTCTATAAAACACAAAAAGTTTACTAACTAGAAATATTCAATGCTTGAACATACAATATAACTTAAGCGCAAAATAGATTATTTTCACTCATTTACTATTACTCCTGATGGGGAATTCGAAATATAGAAAGAGGAAGAGAACGCTAAAAATAAATGATGAATTTAAAACTATTTCCAAACAAACGTTATAGTTTATAGAGTTAGAGCTTACAAGCAGTTACCGATTTCCTCTAATTTGCCAAGTAGGCTGTGACGTTTTATCTAGCTCGTTTTTCATAGGCTAACGTCACGCTGACGTCACTATGTTTTTGCCAAGAAACCTTGCACTGTAGTATAATTTTGCAGTTTATTACTGTGCTTTTACAGTTTTAAACTGGAACCTCCGCTTCCAATATTAAAGTGGTTTTTTTTTTTACATTGTACATATTTAAAATATGTTTATTTGAAATTTGCGCATTACTACATGCGAAAAATGTCATCATAAATAAGCAGCTGACAATTTACTTTAAACATAAAAATAAGAGAATATAAATTTCGATTTAAAAAACAAAGTTCACTTTATGCCATCTGATGACTGTTACGTAAGCCATCAACATTCTTTACATCATTTTCTCCCCTGCAGAAAATGCGATTTGTGCCTCAGCGTCGGTTTTATCATTTTTGTACTGAAAAAGAAAATGGTATCATGTCATTCAAAAATTTACTCTATAAATAATTCATGGCGCCTCTAACATTTGGCATTTATAGTCACATTTTTTCCGTTCTTGAAAAACGATCCGTGAATGTTTCTGCATAATACATTTTTTACGCGTAATGAATGTCCTAAATCCTGTTGAATGTTTTCAAATTTGAAACGCATTTTCTCTTTGCCGCTGAAAACAGCTTAATTTTTGTGCTTCACTTATTCATGGTATAATAAAACAGAATGGGAAAATATTTGCTCTCAATATTGTAAACTGAGTAAGCTATATGATACTTATTTTTCAGAGTTGTCATTTATATTACTCAAAGTTCTCTTAATTTTTATTTATTTTTAAAGCGATCAATGAACTGCTCACTACTTTTATTTGACCGTAAATGGCTTCCTTTAAGTTTTGACTGGATGCACCTTCGACTAACGCTGTCCACCCGCCCCTCGAGGTGCGGAACCACTCCTCTGATCCAGAACCTCTGCTCCTAGACGACGGTGGCGTTCAAATTCTACATATATGCCCACACAGACACGCACACACGCAAGTGGTTCTAAGCAAAAAAAGTAACTGCAACAGAACCGAAAAACATTCTCATTTCGGACAGTGTCTCGTGTGATTACAATAACCTCTCTTTTAGACATTGGATTCATAAAGTTTCGCAATGCTTCTTTCATTACTTCATTATGTTGAACTCAACTTATTGTTTTCTTAAACTTCTTTTCTATACTCACTCTCAATCAATTACATTCGAAAATTACTTTATTTAGTAGCTTAGCTTAAAAGAAAAGAAAAAGACAAATTTCTAAAACTGCATATACTCTTAGCCAAAAAATCTGTACACCTACAGCGGTTGTTACAGAACTTTTAAAGCTAGATTTAATGCAAAACAAAAAGTTTTTTTTTCCTTTGAAACAGTTTCCTTTTTTATTACTTCTAAAATATTTTATCCATTAGAAATTCTGTGATTTGTAAGAAAAATATACGAGTAACATTACTCGTAGCATTCTAGCTGTTAGATAAATCTTTCCGTAACACCAATCATTTTCCAATTTGTATAACTAAGCATCATTGTACTTAATTCCTTCTAATATTTTCTTGACCCATTAATGCATAACTGCTTTTTTTTTCAAAGATATTTCATATACGGATACAAATAGTGTTTAATGGACAGGAAAAATAATAAAAAAATATCACGTGAAAAATATTTTTTTTATTAAGAAAAGAAAAATCGTTTTTAAAAAGGGACGCGACCCACCAGAGGGTGCATACTTGTTTTACTAAAAAAAATTTCTGCCTACGATATAATATCTGAAAGGACATTTTATAAGAAGAATTAAAAGCAGCAATTAACATAAACTAGGAGGCTGAGAATAATTTTTAAAACTTAACTTGTTGCTCTTGAGACTGAACGATGGAATTATTGATAAAGAAAATAATAAAACGGCTATATAACGCACTTTACAAAGGTTACGTGCTGCAATCTGTTAACAATGAATTGAAACAATACCAAGGTAATAATTTAACACTATTATTTGGTTGAAATGTTCATTTTTGGAAGATTCAGACACACTTTTTGGACCGTCCCTAAAAAGGGACGCTAGGCATTAATGGGTTAATGGAATGTTGCTGTGAATTCTTAAACTTAAAGAACATTTCGATTTTTTATCCCCGCTACAACAAATCTTTGAACATCAAACAAACGTGCTGAAGTTAGCAGTTTCCTATCATATTTTTAGCATGGAGTGCTAGTACTTTTATTTTCTGCTGAACCTTTAAAGTTGAAAATACATGACATACCATTTACTTGAAAGTGCATTATTATTTTGATTTTTATACAGCAATCAAACACATAAAAAATGGGCTATTTTTCTGATCGCCAGTGAGGAACAGGAGCAATTTGTTAGTCTTTATTTGTTAGTTCTCATTTTTTGTCCTCACCTGTTTTGTAAAAGGAAGAATGTAATTAACCCATTTATGACCAGTTGCCTAAAAGCGGGACCCTTGTTAGTTACTGCACACAAAAACCTGTAATGAGTATATCATTTTACTAAAGCTATTTTTCATAAGTTGAATAGTCCTTCTTCTTGGGGAAACCAGATAGAACCACTAGTTGGACATCAGAGTTTATTTATTGACAGTTATTTTCAGACAAATCAGTCAAGCAACGATCCAGCACGGGTAGCCACAGAAAGTAAGTTTTTGTTGCGGACTTATTTTTCATAAAATTAAGCTATTTTAAAACGATTTGCTTAAAATTGGTTGCAAATGTATTCTGTTATATTACTTTGCAAAATTAAAGTCAAGTAAGGTCGTTTTTTGCTCACATATCTGCAAAATATCCCATAAACAGGACGTTAAATAACTTAATAAATATGGCAATGGCTAACTATTTTAAGCCTAAAATGCATGTGAACCATTCCAAGTAAGAGTTTTAAGCAGATAAAAATTGAAAGAAATTGTTTAAAAAAAATTGGGCACAAATGGGTTAAACAATAAATTAGCTTTTTAATTTCTACTAAAACATACATTTTTAATGTCAATTTTTCTTATTTAATCACCACATGGTGAGTACTATCGTGAATCAGGTTTTTTACCGAATAACCATCTTTATCACACATTACTTAACTTTGCAAGTTTTTTTTTTAATTGTTTCGACACCTTCCATGAGTTCAATAAAAAAATGAATAAATAAAAAAATAAAATAATAATAAAAACATTAATTTCATTGTATTCAAGAGAAAAACAAATAAACTTTAGAAAACTTATTCATAGAAAAATGTTTTAATTATGACCTATTATTTATTTTAAAGCAATAGAATAAGCTTTTTTATCGTGCCGATCCCGTGAATAAGTTCAAAAATTAAAATCATTATTTATTTCCAATGTATTCAAGATAAAAGCAAACTTCACAAAAAGAATTGGTAAAAATATTTCAATTATATGACCTAATACGCACTTTAACGCCATAGAATATTCTATTTGAATTCAAAAGATACGGCCTTTAAAATACATTCAAGAACTTTATTTTGTTCATTTTTTTCTATTTTTCTTGGGATGAGAGAAGCAATTTCTTGCTAACGGAATTGCAATAGTTGAAGAACTTTCTTCCAAGAAGTGAGAAGAGCTTCGGGGCTTTTGAAGAAAGAATGAATTTGGAGCATGTGCCTACAAAAACTTTTTTGATCTCTTAAAGTTTCCTTGACAAGTTTAATATTTCGACTGCGGTTAAGGTTGCTTGG
>JAXGGA010005069.1:0-81589 GCA_038373865.1 Uloborus plumipes
GAAGTTGTAACATTTTCAAACTACTGTTTTATTTTAGTGAATATTTTTGTGTCAAATGTGCGGTTTTTTTTAAAAAATATTTATATATTTTTAATTTGTTAACCTTTTCCATCAGATGTCTTTTTAACTGTGAAAATTTTAAACTACTTTTCGTTAATTTGAATATTGACTAAATGATTTTTTTCGCTTTCACTGAACCATTTGATATCTTCTGAATTGTGAGTTTCAAACTGTTATTTTATTAAAATGGATAGACTTGCATACGCTTTTTTTTTTTTATTTTTTGCTTTGGACCTTTTTACGTCCTGTAGGTAACGACAAAATCAACTATCCTTATCAAAAACTAAAATGTCTTTTGATAAATGCGTAAAAGCTCTAAAAACGTTTCTATCTTGTAGCAACCGTATTTACAAAAAAGCAACACACGCACTTGAAAACATGAGTTACCATGGACGAAAACTCAAACAAAACACAGCATTGACACCGATCGGTATCCTTGTCTATTGATTCTCTGGTGAAAACACTCAACACTCTCTCTTAATTCTATCTCCAAAACTGCCTCATCCTCGTAGCTTCAAATAAATATCCAAAAGAACACCCCACGAAAGATCCTCCTAGTGCCTTCGATGCTGTATAATCGAACACATTCATCCTCTCTCTACCCCCCCCCCGGGGTAGGTTCGAAACGTATAATAATAATCAGGGGGTATCTCTTCTTTCGGCGTGGTCTATATTTCACGGCTCCCTCGCCATCCCTCTGTGTTATTTATATTGTTGTTTAGGTTGCTTTGGATTCTTAAAGACTGTAATAATCTATGGGACTTTCTCCGGCCGTACCGTGTTCGATGTAATTGGAATTTTTAGGGTTGGAACGGTCATGTTCCTTGCCAACGTAAATTTCGTAAACATACAATTTTGGGGTAGTTGCGTTTGAGGTTTCTTTGTGTAAAATATTTTTTTGTGTGAAGATCACGAAAATATAATTTAAAAAGGTATTTACTCCGTGTAAAAGTTGTGTGATTTACTTAACAGAATAATTTTTAGGTTGAAATTAAATGTAAAACTAGGTGTTTTTTTGTAAATTTCACTTTCTCTCTCTCTTCAACACTTTAATACTGAAATTTACTGTTTTATGGAATGAATATTTTGAATATGGAATGAGATTTTTGGAGGAAAGTATCACATTAAAAAAATAAATAAAATACTGTTCTAGCTGATAATTTTTAATGCTTGTGCAGAAACTATTTGATAACTTAAGAAATATTTCAGCATCGAAGTTGCATTTTAAAATGCTTACATTCAGTTAAATTAAACGTTAAACACCTTTTACAAAATTGACGCGACATTTTCAATCATAAATTAGCAGTTATCTTGAACGTTAGTTAATACAGTTTTCTAGTGGAAAAGGATTTACACGGCACACTTTTATCGGATGACTTTTATCTAAAACCTCATTTTTATGCATTGAAAAGGGAATTCCTTGGAAATCCGAAACAAGCGTCATCAATTAATTGCAAATTTGTGCATTTATAGCAATTTTTTTTTCTACTTTTAAGAATCTTTTTTTTTTTGCAGAAACATAACGTAGTGTAAAAACATTATTATAAACATGAGCACATGTCTGTCCTGTTTAAAATGTGAGTGTAAAACTAAATTTCTCAAAGTAAAATTCTGCAAAGAACAGAACAATTATCACCAAAAAATAATATACAAATAAAATTAATGAATAAAATAAATAGAATGACAAAAATTTAAAAAAATATATTTTAAAGAAATTAAAAAAAAAAATAATAATAATAAAAGTGAACAAAATGCTTTAACTTGCTGATAAAGTCATGAAGGCTTACCGATTCCAAGATATACATAATAGTCATTATTTTAAACTTCAGTACTCCATAGCTCAAACATGTTACAAAATGCAACGATGGGTTTCAAAACATTTTATAGAACTAATTTTCGCATCTTGTTGCAGTCCTCCGTTAGAGGAATGATTGATTTTCGTAACCTAAGCAACATGAAGACTTGATTGGCAGTTTACTTCTCCCCCACCCCTCCTCTAAACGGGTCCAGAGAGCGGCATTTTGCGAAGAAAAACAAAAGGGGATATATTGGATAATAACCGGTTTTTTGTTTTTGGCGGATAATCGCGGTGCAGCCGTTCCCCTCATTTGGGATGAAGTCTCTTGTGCCTAATTGGCGGATGTCTGCATTTCAGCTTTCACGAAAACTTCTTCGTTTTTGAAGAGTGGTCATTATCTGTTTGGCAGCACAATGAAAACATCTCTAATGTGTGAAGCGCACAGAAAGTTGTAAACATGTGTTTTCACCCGTTGCTTGTTTACTTGACTGTTCGGTTTTACCCCGTATTGTTTTCGGTTAGTCGATGCATGTATTGAGCATTCTGCACTATAACACTTCGCCTTATTTTGGATTTAAGTGGTTACTAAAGTCGGTTTGGAAATGCTGCAATTTTTGTACTTAAAGAAAATCTATTTGGTGAAGTTAGTAGACTTGGATATAGTTTTAAACTGTCTGCGAACACAAATAATTTCTTGAAGTTTCTTTTACAAAAAAACGGCAGTACTTCTCCTGTTTTATTTTGCTGCCCAACAGCAAAAATTTTAAATTAAGTATAGTATAAGTACTGTGCTACTCTGTAACCGGCATGCTTTTTCAATTATATTTACTCCTTTTTCAGTATTTTTATATCGGTTGTTTTTCAAAATTGGTGACCGACATTTGTCTCTCGCCTAAAAAGAAATGATACTGAAATGTATTTCGAAAATATCAATTTTGTCTGCTAACTTGCTTCAAACGGCTCTCATGTGTTCGTCTATTATCTGGGTATGAAAACTAGCCTACGTAAAATTTCGCTGTACAAATTAAAATGCTTAAACTACATTTTCATGATATTGACAATCTGAAGCTTAAATGAGATTATTTAATCTCTAAATATTTTTTGTCTTAACGTTATTTTCAACTTTAACTTCTCAATGATACAAATATTTATTGCAATAAATTTATGAAAAATTCGGATAGAACTGGTTGGAAACCAAATTTAGCTGGAAGGCGCTTATTTATTTTCTGCATTGATATATTCTTTTTTTTTAGTACTCATATCTTATTTCTATATTTATATCGAATAAAAATCGTGTTTTAGCCTATTTTGTGCTTTTAAGTTTTCCATCTGAATTTAATGTGACAAATATTTCATTGAAAATTTATTTTTATGACTCTCGAAAAGAAAGCACTCAGCTTAATTTTATAATTGATTGAATGTCTTTAACCATTTGCATGAATTATGAAAATGGAATAATTTGATTCGGTATTTGGTGCGTTGCACTTAAAATAATAATAATAATAATAAAAATAATAATTTTTAAAAAGTGCGCTTGAAGTTTGGCGAAAAAATTTCTCCTTTGTTAGGCATAGATGGTTTTTGAGTGTGAGGATATAGTCAAGTCCTCAATAACTCGAAGCCTTATAACTAGAATATTTGGGTCCCAAACTCTTAAGAAGGCTGTGGGAGCTTCATATAACTCGAAGTTTTTATCCGATCCTTTGGGACTTCGAGTTTCGGGACTCGACTGTATATGTTATGTATAAGTTCTAAAGTTAGTAAACGTCAACATCATCCAGTGAATATCAAGATTCACTTACCAAAAACACTGGTGGCGTTTGAAAACCGAATATTTCCGGTGAATCACCGTGAAAGTAATCCTTCTCCTATTTTTAGTTCTCATATTTTCGTCTTTTTCGGTAACAAAAAAATTTTGTGCAGTAAAAGTAAATCTATTGAATCCCCCCCCCCCTTCACCTTTAGTGGAAATATTTTCCGAAAGCCCCTCAGACATACCGCAATCCCCTCGATAGCAAACAAACAGCAGGCCCTTGACCTTGAACGGAAAGAACATTAGAAACACCGCGGGCAGCTTCTACAATGCCAGAGAAGAAGTAAATTATAGGTGGCGCTGCTTAAAATGATGGGGAAGCATTTCCCTCTCTACCTCTCGCATTCTCTCTCTCTTTCTGCCATTTTTTTTAATTATGCTCGAAATGAGCAACTGGTTCGAAAAGATCACTTAAGAACTTTTAAAAGGGCAGATATCGGGAGGATGCTTACTAATGGCCGTTTCAGCGACACCCAAATTAGTGGGTATGGACGGCTCACGTCTATGGAATTCTACGGCTTCGTAATTAAATACTGCCCCCTCTCATTTTTCCGATCACCAATTTGGAGGAGTGAGGAGACCAATTATTTTTCTCTTCGGGACCGAAATAGTTCCACATTAAAACAGTTCCGGTAATAGTTGAGGAGGAGATTTCTTGAGCTCCTGGAACAACTTCCGAGAGTTTGGCTTTGGATCGGGTCCAAAAAGGGGAAGGATGCAGGGGTGGGAGGGAAGGGGGGAGTCTGAAACGAATTGGAAATTTAATTAAGTGTTGAGTCGTCGCATCCATACGGAAGCTATTCTGATCAATGATGAATTTAGTATTTTATTCTTGGGGAGACTGAGGTCACTGTGACCTCCCAAGAATCTCCTTACTCAGCAAATTTTGTCTGACGATTTGACTAATTCGGAGTCATAATTGCAATATTGCAATTTTAAATGCGGAAATTTCCCTTCTTATTTTATGTTTGGCGTATTTGTTCAAAACCGTATAAGTATTCTATCTTTTTTTTTTTTAATTTTGGGTTTCCGTTCGGCAAATTGAGAATCTCCCCCCCCCCACTCCACCCCCCCCCTTTTATGTGAGGAGTATCCCTGACTGAGATGATACAAATTTATATCTTCTCTGGGTCTCTACATTTAACTGGCGTGAAAAAAAAAAGTTTTTTAATCTTTTGTTTAACCATGAATGTAAAAATTTAACCACTGCAATACCTGTATACTAACAGTCCTTGCAATTCTGTCTGAGCTCTGGCTTTTAAGCAGTAAAATGTATTTTTGTACCTAAGCTGTTGAAGTATTTGAATACTGTAACAAAAAAAAAAAAAAAAAAACTGCAAAACGCTGTCAACCCCTTCATAACTATTAGTGATCGAACATGGCATGCCTCAGCTTCTACTTTTGCGTAAATTTCCTTCAATCTTTCCAAATTTTCTATTTGTTCTAAATATCATTCAAAAAAATCGGTAACAAGTCGTAAAATTTAAAACTGTATATGTATTAAAATACAGGGGCTCGGAGCAGAAAAATTGGTTTGCATTGATCACCAATAGTTCTGAAGAGGGTTTGAATTATTGATATAAAAAGTAAATTCATTAAAAATAGTCTCACGGGTATGTCTCATAGTTTTAGGAACGTATATTATGATCAATCGTGTTTTCAGTTTTTCCTAATGTAAGCTTTCAATTGAGCTGCAAAAGATTTCAGAGAAATTCAAACGTGACCTGTATGTATTTAGAGAAATGTCATTTAATGCGAAGTGCTTTGGATGAAAGAAAAAAAAATAATAATAAATAAATTAAATAAAAAATCCTCATTAGTATAAAATATTTTAGAGAAATACGCGGAAGAAAAAACTCATTTAGAGAACCAAATAAAAACGAAAATATCAACTTATTGCTAAAAGCACTTTGTCTCTTCTGAATTATATTCTTCCCTCTTTCTTTCTCTCTCTCTCTCTCTCACTTTTTTTTTTCCACTTAAGAAAATCAATCGCAATTGATTCTGTCCAATCGATCAATCAACGTCCGAATGTTATTATTCATTTAAATAAAAGCAAAATTTCTTTTGGCAACATCTGCCTATTTCCAGCAAGAAAGAAGCAGGGAGAAAAAAAATCTTACAATTTCGAACTCTGTAAAGATTGTTGTTTAATTTAATATTTGTCTGTTACTGTGTTGCGTTGATTCAAAAAGCGAAATGAATTGAAAAAAAAAAAAAAAAAAAGAAATACAAAGCGCTTTCTTCTAAAAGTGAGAAGAAAAAAATGTTCAACTGTAATTATGATTCATTGTCAAAAAATACGCGTAGCCTTTTGCAGATAAACAAAAAATTGGATTAAGGAGAGGGAAAAAAAGTAAGATATTCTTTTCTAACGCGAAGTAGCATGGATAAAAATTGTCGCTCAATCTCAACCCCCCCATCCCCCGACCATCTTTGCCGTTCCTCATTTTTATGATTTATATTAGCAGTCCAATGACAGCGTAGGAAAACTGCGCTGCAGTGATGATTACTGCACGAAAAACTGTTTCATTATATTGTTTTTTTTTCTCCCAAGAATTGTTTTGTCAGTCGTTTTCCGAACGTTTTCGGCCATTTACGAAAAATGCGCGGTCTGCATTAATTAATACCGCATTAAGGTAATGACCATTATTATTTAGTGATTGTAATTTAATGGGTCTTTTCAGTTAATGGCTTTTGTTTGTTTCTTGCTTCTGCTGCTCATGAGACTAATTTACTGTTTGATCGTTAATGTGGTTCCCCATTAAACGATGAAAAGTCTCTCTTTTTAATTTGTGATTGTTCTTTTTTTTCCCCTACCTGAACTGGAATTGTTCTGAAAGCTCAACTAACTTTTAAATTATATTTTTAGTCTTAATTTTATTGTAATGAGGAAGCATTATATTAAAACATTCCTTTTGAACTGTAAGAGAGCTGCAACGAATCTTTTTTTCTTCAGACATTCCATCGATATTCTTAAAAAGAAAAGAATCGTTGTGTTTATTTCAATGATATTTTAATTAATATTTATTGAAATTGTTGTTTAAAAACTATTTTTTTTTTTGCTATGGTGATAAGGAATTAAAAACTAGTTTTTTTCTTAATCCACTAAAAGCTCTAGCGAAATCCCTTAGAGTTAAAGGTCTTCACCCTGGAGTCCTTATTACTTAAGGGTCAAGGGGATCACTATTTGATTCACCAAAGATGCAAAGCTTCAGTAAAATATCGAATTTGGTTAAGGATCGAGTTCTTTAAAGTGATTTACTTCTAAAAATAAATATGAATTTATGGACAAAATTATAACCATAAATTCTGTTAATGTTTCGTGCTTTAAGTATATTAACAGAGATAAATATGTATTTATTTTCTTCCCTTTATCCAAGAAGTTCCTTCAAGATAACTATAATCTCCAAGGGATCTCTAAAGTGTAAAAGGTCAAAAAACCCTTTAACTATCAGATTTACTGTTTGACGACAATAGAACTATTGGTATTGAAATTATTTGTTGGACATTCGCAGACGTACACTTTTTCCAAATGATTATCCGTTCCGAATCTGTTTTTGAAAAACGGCAGTACAAATTGGTGGTTATCTGTTCGAAAGGTTTAACTTTAAAAATTTGACTACTTCAGTTTCGATCAAACACATTTCTCAATAGTTTTATAAATGCACTTGAATCAAACTATCAATCTGCTTCATTTGAAGAAAGTTAATAAACATCTGAAACTTTTCAAAATTTTTTAAAAGATATTACTGTATTTTGAAAAAAATTATGTGTCACAAAACAAGAGCATTTGAAGAATTGATAAACCCTGTTAAAAATAAGTGCAATAAATTCTCTTATTCTGAATTAAGTACCTAATTACTTACACATTAGTTTCATTGTAAAAACATGACTGAGAATAATTCCTTTAGTTGTGGACATTTTTATTTTTCAACAAATCTTTCCATTTATACGCTAATATTTTTTTTAAAATTAGAAACTCAGAATCTTTTTTTCGTTTACAAATAAATCTTTTGTGATCCGTTTTTTTTCGCAAATACATAATAATTTCAATAAGTGCATTTGTAAAATTTTTCAAAACAAATGATTTAGTTTTTTATCCACCAATTATACTACCATTTAATACTAGTACTTTTTTTTAATCACAGAGTGGTATTAGTCACTGAAAGTTTTTATTTGGGACTTATTAAGTACCGAAGATTTACGCAATTGACCAAAAAAAAGCATAATGTAATGTTAAATTACCTTTTTAAGTTTTACTTCACTCATAAAATCTCTCCCCCCCCCCCCAAAAAAAAAAAGAAGTGCTAAGCGCATCTTCCAAAAATACTAAAATAAAGAGCTTTTCATTTTCGAATTTCAATAACCTGTTTTAAGAATTCCATGAAGCTACTGCGTTAAAACTTAGCCATTAAATTCCGAATTAATTACGACTTCAATTTATTTATTTGAAATTATAAATGCGTAACACGTTAAAATGTATTTTAAAGAGCAAATACTTTATTCCGAGTCGGTTTATCTGCAAGTAGTGTAATATATTTTATGACGCTTCTATGCGTAATTCTGTTCCCTAAGTTAATGGATTCGGCCTTTAATGTTCAAGAGAGATAGCATTTTCCCCGTTTAGAAACGATTTCGTTATTTGTAATATCTTTAATTATTTAAATTTCGTGTTTTCTAGTTTTCATTTCAAAACTTGATTATTTGTTGTTTGATACACAAAGTGAAATCGATTATAGATGAATTACTTTTTACCGACAACAAATAGCAATGCACTATGTAAAATGTAAAAATGGGAAGCTTTTAAACGTTTAGAAATTCAGTTCTGTTTCAAATTTGTACAATTCTGGTTAAAAGCATTTGTTTTACATTGCCTTTCTCAAGCGATTCAAAGTGATCCAAAATTAAGAGGACAACTTTGAACTTCTTATTAAAATAATTTGTTTCATCTCATTTCTCAAATGATTCAAAGTGACCCTAAATGTCAAAACAACTTGGAACTTAAACTTATTCGGTACTCAAGTGAGTGAAAGTGACCCAAAAAATAGTACAACTGAGAACTTCCTATTAAAATTATTTGCTTTACATCTTATTTCTCAAATGATTACAAGTGCTCCTATACGACAGGACAACTGGGCACTCCCCCCCCTCTATACTAGGCACCCCCTAAAATTATTTGTTTTTTCACCTCATTTCTCAAGTGTTTCAAAGTGGCCCTAAAGGGCAGGATAAGCTGTAGTCAGGTTAATAATTTATTTTTAAGGCTTTCTTAATTATTATTTCTTACTTTTGAATAACTGTGCTACTGTGCCAGTTGATGGATTAACACTGCAAAAATATGAGTGGAGCGTTTAAAGATAAAGGTAAATTGATCAATCAAAAGCACCTTACTCTACTTTGTATCTTAGCACTTTGAATTGTTTACTGATTTACACACTACAAAAATAAACTGCTGTTTTTACAGTATAATTCCTTCAGCCGAGGTTCCAGTTTGAAACTGTAAAATGCACTGTAATAAATGTGAAGCTAGCAATTTTACAGTTCATTATACAGTTTTAAACTGGAACCTTGGCTGCCTGCATTGTACTGTAAAAACAACTTAATTTTTTTGCAGTGCAACTTAATAATTTATTTTAAATGCATTTCTTAATTATCTCTTTATTTTTTATTACTTTGCTGCTGTGTCAGTTGATGCAATAACACTGAAATAATGTAAGTGGGGCATTTAAAAATAAAAATAAATTGATCAATCAAAGGTACCTTACCCGGAATGACTACTTTATTTCTTATAATTTTTAATTATTTTCTCATTGATATCAACAAGTGATTTTCAGGTCATTTCAAAGTTGAATGTTACATTGAATGACTGTAAAAGAAGAACTTACTTTTCCCCCAGTTTGAAACTCGTATGTTTATTTGCAATTTCTCCTGAAGCTACAAGCTGTGTCTGAGCGAGGGGACCCCCCTGGTTGTGATGGATAAGACGCGCGGAAATCTGTTCTATCACATAATTTCCCGCCACTTCAGATAGCTTTCTTTTATGGACTTTTTTTTTCCCTGCATGTGTTTGGATTCTGAAAGCGGCAACAGCGAGGGGTCGCTCCGGTAGCTTTTGCCTTCAGAGACCCCTGTGTTTTTATGTATTATCTTTGAAACAGCTCTCAACCGTTCTTTTAGAAAAAGGGTGGAATCATTCTGAGCCAAATCAGAGCAATTTCTCGAGAAATGTATTCAATCTGATACATATTCATTACTTTTTTTTATGTTACACAGTAAAAAAAGCACTGCATTTCTAGAAATTTTTTAGCACAAGCTGGACTTCTATAAAGGTTTTTGCACTTAAAAAGCGGCACTAATAAAAAAAAAAATCTAGTAAAAGTTTTGTAGCAACGCTACAGCTTCACTTTTGCAAACTCCCCCCCCCCCCCACACACACACAAAAAAAAAAAGAAAAAAAAAAACGAAAAATATTCTTTAAGTTTTTTTAATTTTTTTTAAAAACAACTAAAAGCACAAGGTTGCAAATATTAATTTCCAGACACATATCTTGAGTGTGCACCAGAAATCCTTATGATCATTTGTAGCAAAAACTTTTAACAATAACAAATACATAATATTACTCCAAACGGTTTTGCAATGAACGTGGTAGTAGCAATGCTATCAAGCTCAAGCATACAATTAAATTTCTGACATGTGTCTTGGGATCACCAGAAAGTCTTTAAAATATTTGTTGCAAAAATCTTAACAAAAATTACCAAAAGATATTACAATGAACTTTGTTAAATACTTGCTCGTCTCTTAAAAGATATTGTAATGAACTTTTTAATTAACATTGCTGTAACACACAAACCTACAAATAAAATACATTATGCACTTACTTGTCTTAAAATCACAAAAAAAAACCCTTTTTACCCCCACCCCCAAGCTTTCTTTCTTAAAAGCTTTCTTTTTTTTATTAAATGCCTTTTCATCCATATGCTTTCATTTTTGGATTGATTGTGAAGCTTCTTATATCCCGAAACAGTTGTATGAAATTTAGTTAGTCAGAAACCAGTACATTTGTGCTATAACGTTATTACTAATTTCATTTATCACATATTAGTAAACACTTTATTTCCAGGTACTATTATGCTCTTACACCCAAATTCCAAATATTACTTCTGCAAACTATTTCGAGTAAATTAAAATATTTTTCTATTTCCCTGGTGATTAATAAGAGAAATTGTTTAAATTTTAGAAACATACGCGAAGTTTAACAAATTGATTCAATTCAAAAATGAGGAAAATCAAACATTTCAATAACACATTGCCCGTAAAATTTAAAAACTTTAAACATTTTGTACATCATTTACGTTAACCGCAAAAAATATCAAAGCTTCGACGCAATTAAATGAATACAAATAAGTTGGCATTTGATGCTCTAGTTTTTCGTGAAGAAATCATTTTTCTCGTATCTTGTTCTCACAAAAAGGAGCAAAACGAATGGAAAATGTCCCGGCAAAATTCTTCACGTTCTAAAAGTCGAGTTTTGTCATTTTAAGTCGAAAACGGGGGGAAAAAAGGTCGGCTTCAAATTTCAATTGGAGATTGGAATTTTAAAACTTTCTTCCGAATAATTACTTGGTTGGATGTTCGAAAGCAACTCGTTAAGATGCATCATTAAAACTTTGTCTCATTAGAGTTTGCCATTCTGGTGAATGAAATTTTTGCTCGCCCTTTTCTTCTCATTTCTGCTTCTAAAATTATTTTTCTCAATTATAATCGCCGTCATTTTATTGTTGAACGAAACATATAAGCGCTCATACGTAATAAGCGAACGTATGAAGTTGTTTCACTTTCTCTTCTGCTTCTTTTCTTTTTTTTTTCTTGGAGATTATTTTGTAAAACGAACGGGTGTCAAATTTTTCGCTACCTTAGCACTGACATCTAAAACTCACATTTAAAAGCGCCCTCTAGTGCGGAACTTTAGTATAAATAAGAGAGGAAAACTTAATTTTGCACTGATCGCCTTCATTCTAGCTTGAAAGACGCGTGAATCAGGGGTCTGTGGAAAATGAATTGACCAAAAATTGACATTAAACATGTTGAATAAATTGAGCTTTTTTTTACGTTCCTCAGTTTCTACTAAAACCAAACAGTGAAATGCAATCAGTAATTGTGAATTAGTTGAAAGGATTTTACCTATTTATTTTTATTGATTTGGTTTTTCAATTTATTATTTCTATTTTTCTTCTTATCCAGTTAACAAAATTATTTAAATGTTACAATTAGTTTAGAATAAATTTTGAGTATCTCATTTTGAACTTTGAACTAGGGGAAAAGAGAAGGTGTTCTGTTAATATTCATTTTTGCATTCGTTTATTATTTAATGAATAGTTCATAAATAATATATTCAAATACTATTCATTACCAGTGTTATAAATAAGAATTTAAATGTCGGCGCCTTAATAACTCTTAGCACACGTTTCTTGGTGCTAAAATGGAAAACCTAGGTGGCATTTTTAATAAATCAAACATCTACCTTTTCCAACATAAAAAAATATTTATTGAAAAGAAATGCTACATATTTTCCGATTAGCATATGTATAAAAAATCCTGCAAAATATTCAAAATAAAATAAAACTTTTTAAAGACAAAATTTATTTGCATTTAAAAATTATTTTTCCTAATTTATCCTTCAATAAGATATTTATAGATCAATTCAACTAGATCGGAGTCATGGCGTACAAAATACTTTTTTCTAAAATGAAAACTAAAACATTTGCGCCATGCATTGCTCAGATGTTGGGGCGCGCCTCCAACATAAATTCCGGAGAAGATGAATATCAATGCTTCAAGGGAGATGACAAAAAACCAATATGTTTTTGGCACTCTGGTATTGTCGGTTATACATTCTATATTGCTCTCAACCTCAACTTCTCATTCGAATCCCCCTCTGCTATTGTGGATGGTTTTGCAACTAAGAATAGGCTAAGAAAGAATGAATAAATTCTTTTTGCCCATTGATAAATTTCTACTTTCTTCGAATTTTTCAAGCGTAAGTTAAGTATGATAGCATACTTTGTTTGTGTTACTTTTTGTAATAAATTTGTTACTGGTAAAGTTAGAAAGCCGCTAATGTGCACAATACTTACTTAACTATAAGGTGCGGAATTAAGAGTTATACGCGTTGCATGTTAACGGCTCTTGAATACCGAGAGTGAAAAAAAAAATGCTTTGTAATTTAGTCACCAATCTTAAGATTACCGCGTAAGCATAATTTTATCCCACGTTTTGCAATTCATCTGAAATTTTAAACAATTTTATTATAGTTTTTTAATTAATTGATGATTAATTTTACCTACTAATGTGTTTATTGTTTGGTTGCATTAACTTAGTTTTGTAGAAAAATTGATTTTTGGATTTTTCGAAAAATAATTGACATTACATTAACTTCTCTAGTTGCAATAATAACAGCTTGAGTCATTGTTTTTTTTTTTTTTTTTTTTGCTCTTAAATTGGTTTGTGTATGAATTAGATTTTTGTAATCAACCTACAACAAACTTTTTGAGCTTTGCTTGAAATCATGAAAATTTCCTTCTCGTTTAATTTGCCATCTCACTAAAACCGCGTCGGCCCGGAAAGAATTCAAATGTTTTTCTCACGTAAAGACAAAAAAAAAAAAAAAAAAAAAAACTTTTTTTTTAAAGTAAGTTTTCTCGCTAAGGGCTTTCTCTGCTGCACTTAAAACATAATCGTTATCTATAAATTTTGCTAACACTTTTCAAACCATAACGCCGAGCAAAACGGTAATTTCAACTGCTATCGATTTTTTTTTTTTTTTATAGTCCATATGTTTAAACCAATTGCATCGAAACACAAGACATTATTGGTCTCATTTAGACCACAAGCGATGATAGCCATCATTAACAGTTGAACTTCAGCAGTGTGTTCATGTTAAAAGTACATCAAGCATTGCATTTTCATTGTCATTCGTACTACACATCGACTTATCCATCCTACACATAGCTATATGGATGGGGGGGGGGGGGGATTACCTACGACAAACTTTTTAAGCTTGAAATCATGAAGATGTCATTCTTCCCATAGTAATGAAGCCCTCTCACTGTAACGACTCACCGAAGATTAATTACCATGAAATTGTTGGAATTTTTTGCGGACATGAAGATTGACTCGCTTGAAATATGATTCTGGAAGCTTTCTTTTGCCATCTTTATTTTGAAGAAATGCAATTATAATGTAATAAGCCGAAAACATGCCATCCCCGGATACATGGTAATATAATTACATTGTAGCCGATTTCCTATCTGGCAGTGCTGTTCTGTGCAGAGTAATTTCTCTGTAATTAACGTAGGCTCTATATGTTCACATGGCTTAACTTGGCGTTCGTGGAAACTTGAAATGGCATAATTTTGATTGATGACTAAAAATGTCAAATGTTTACTTTCAAGTTAATTGTTTCTGATAATATTTCATGTGATATAAAAGTGAATGTAGCTCCTTTTTTCTTGGTAGACATTTTATTCTCGTTTCTGCTCTATACATTCGACAGAGAAAATAGTATCTTTATTTTTCTATGAGTTAGTGACCATTTTATTGTGTTATCAAACGACATCTGTGAAACAATTGTTTTGGAGGATAATTAACAAATATAGATTACGAAATTGTATATAATTGAGTTTTTTTTTCTTTATTTTCTACCCATGCTAATCACTGTAATACCTGTATCGTATGTGGATATAATATTTGAACTTCGAAAGTTTTGTTTTGCTTTGTTTTAGTTCTTAAAAGTTTGAAAAGTAATTTTAACCATCAGCGGTTTCTGTAATTGATAATTTTGTGGTAGGTAAAGCAAGTAATATGAAAAAGACAAAATATACAACCGTTCAGGGCACCTTTTAGCCCGGCTGAATAACTTTGAGTCGTTTCATACTTCTTGTATAATACAGTAAATGCCGGTTAATTGAATCAGTGGTTTATTGAATCAACCACTTTAATGAATCAAATCGTCAAAACCTGAATAATATCCAGCTTTATTAAACAACGCTTTATTGAATTAACCGTTTGATTGTTTCAAAACTGTTTAGGACAAATGTGATTCATATAAGCGGCGGCCACTGTAATACATTTTAAAATCATAAAGAGCAGAAATCTCATTTCATGACCTAGCCAGAAGAATGCATCACGGGGACGTCGTATTGTTTAGTTTATTTGACTTGAAAGCAAAAAATAGAAGTGGTGCAAAGTTATCCGTACTTGCACCAAGGATTCTCTGAATGACTATACAGTAGTATAGTCGTTTAAAAATAAAATGTAAACTATGAATTGCTCGGATAGCCAGGATGTAATTTTCTTGTTAATATTTTTTTAAATCTGTGTACCATTTCAGTTTATAACATTTTATGCGTTTTTTGCTACTGATCGTCTTGCATTTCACTATGCTTGGGGGGTGGAACTAACTATATCAGTTTTTGATAATCATACAGTACTTGAGGTTCTCTTCAGTTTTGTGTTGATAGACACAGCGTAAAATACGTTAGGACAGTTAAAAATAGAGAAATTGTGAATGAAAGTTATTCCGAATGAGCAGACTGAATTCTGTTCAGTTCCCTCTCCTCAACAGTGGAATGTTTATTTCTACTCATAGGAATGTTCTTCTTCCTCGGTTTATTTCGCGAATGTTTTGCCTTTAAAAACAAAGATTTTCAATACAAAACTGCGGCAATCTTTTATATGGCAAGTATAGAATGGCAAGAAACACCATATTCCCCTTGGACATAAATGTTCGAATCGCGTGCTCCCACCAGCAAAAAACTTTCGACAACGGCCCATATCAATCAAAAACGCATCAGAACGACCCTCCAAGAGAAAAAAAAAAACACGATACCGTTGGTGGTAGCAAGTGTTGAGATGCAATACGCCTGCTGGAATTCGGTTGAATTTCTGTAACTCCTGCATCTTCAGTGGCGAAAACGATATGGAGGCCATTGTTCAAGTTGTGTTCTGGGAAGTAATAACAGACCGGGGTATTGTGTTCCGCGGCCACTTGTGGGTGTCAAAACCCTCGCCGAAGTGCTTTTGCCGCCGAAACATTTCCAGGTTTAAGTGGGGATGTGATATTTATGTCGGTTTTGAAATGGAATGTTTCGTGGAAATTTAATATTACTTCCGCCGAAATGTCGTTCTTAAACGGACTGCAATTGGCGGAAGTTATATATATATACACTAGTGAGAACGAAAATAGCTTGCGATAATTAGTGTTTGCCAAACTAAATTGACTGTTTTATTTAAAGAATAGAGTTTTGGTTTCGTTTAGTGTCAAAAATTTTTTTCAGGTATCATCATCGCAAAATATGCAGGGTACAGTTCGGTTTCATTTTTTGAAGCAGTTATGATGAAATTTTAAATAAAATCAAATGATGTACTTGTATTTTTGTTTATGTTTTTATATGCTGCTTATTAAATATAGCTCTTCTTCTTTAGTTGGTGGACACTTTCAGATTTTGTTTTTTTTTTAGTAGAGTCGGGGGAAAAAAGAGAAACATTTTTTTCAGAATCCAAATTGCTGCTCTATAAGTGTCAAGAAAAAGATTCTTACGAAAAAAATCATTTTTAAAATTGCTGTTATCTTTTTAATCAACAGTAACTGTGTCGGAAATGTTTCTCCATGAACTTTACTTAAGTGTGAACTAATTTATTGAAGCAATATGAAGTGAATCCACATTGTGCTTTATGTATCATGCAAAAATTAGGTAATTAATTAAAGTAAATGAACAAGTAAAATATGGTTAAATATAGAACATACAGTTTTATTTCTACTAGTAAGTTATTGACAACATGCTTATTTTTGTTCCCTTTTTAACCCATTAATGCCTGACTTTTTTTGCAAAGATATTTTGTATACTGGTTACAAACAATGATTAATGGGCAGGAAAAATAATAAAAAAAAAATTCTGTAAAAAATAATTTTTTTATTAAGGAAAGAAAAATCGTCCCTTAAAAGTTACGATCGACCCCAGAGGGTACATACTTTTTTACTAAATTTTTTTTCTGCCTACGATATAATATTTAAAAAGACATTTTATAAGAAGAAATAAAATCAGCAATTAACATAAACTGGGAAGCTGGGAATAACTTTGAAAACTGAGCTTTTTTTCTTGAGATTGTGAACTATTGGATTTTTGATAAAGATCATATTAAAACTGCTACAGAACACACTTTACAATGGTTATGTGCTGTAATCTGTCAATAACGAATTGAAACAATATCAAGGTACTAATTGAACATTATTATTTGGTTGAAATGTTCATTTGGGGGAAATTCAGACCCTTTTTTGGACCGTCCCTCTAAAGGGACGCTAGGCATTAATGGGTTAACGTTACTTTTTGTTTTGTTTGGCAATTAACAAAAATATCAAACTTTTTGAAAAATTGCAAACTTAATACATTTTTCTGGAAGTTATCCTCTGTGTAATATTGCATAAATGTTATTTCTACTTCTTTATTCATTTACTCTACCTGTTCAGTCGTGCTCACTCACGATGAATCCCTAATACGATTATCACATTAACCCAAAATCGTGACAGAAAGTGCTCCCTTCTTTTGCATTATAATTTCCGCAATGTATAAGATATACTTATTTCATTTGAAAGTGAATAATTCCTCCAACATGACGTCAGAACAAGATGGACGCCCTGTCCCGAGATCGTGACGCGGTGCTCCAACCGAGAATCTAGGATATAATTCCCAACGTATATTAATGCATCTATAAAAATTAGCAACGCCTTTTATTTCCTCATGTACTTGAAATCTCATACTATCTCCTTCTAAATCACTCTTTGTGGAGTTCTGCCAAAGTATATTATTTTCTTATTTCGTTGCCATTTTATTAATTTCCGACACAGTCGATGCTCTGTTCGATTCCGGTGCCCAGTGGCCATTTTTTTTTTCGTATTCCATTCGAATATTTTTCTATAAAAAGGTGCATTGTTCTGGCGGTGGATAGTAATCTGTAAGGAGGTATAAGGTCATGTGTGCAGGTGTTTATTACGTCAAATCTCGCCTGCACGACTTTTTGGTGTTGCATTCTTCCCAATTCATTACGTTAAGCTGCGTTTTTCGTTCTGTAACTGGCCCGATGGAATATCAGTGACACGCAATTCTTCAATTTGCTCCTTGAGGAAGTTTACATGTCTGGGGCACTTTTTTCATGGAAAATACAAACAAGAGCAAGTTTTGTTTTTCTGCTTGGCTCATGAAATTCTAATTTTGAGAGTACTCATGGCAAACGGCATGTTAACGAGAGTAAAATTAGATAATAAGTACGTATGGAACATCGGGTATTTTGGAATCCTATTTTTATTTACACTTTTCTCAACACGTTACAAAAATTACCACGTATTGTAAAAATCTCCATTTTTTACTATTTAAACTTTCTTCTGTTCCAACGTGTTGCTTTCTCGGATGACTTTTCATCCTAAATCGCACACTTCATTGCATTGAAAATGGGTTCCTTGTAACCCCAAAAACACGCGCCTGGATTTTTTTCCAAATTTTGTGAGCTAAAATGCTGATTATTCCGATTGAATTTTTCAAGCACAAAGGTATTTATTCAATTCTTATTCTACTTATTTCATTTATTTTAATTTTATTCATTCATTTTGAAATCTAGCTCGTAAAAAATGGTGAATCGTAATCCCTTATTCCATGTCAACGTTTTATTTATGCCCACTAGATTTATTCTGTCACATGTGTCTTTGGGGAGTAATGGCTTATAATTCAATGCTATGTGAGAGGACTCTTTAATCATTCAACTATTTTATTATTTATTGTCTTACTTACTTTGTAATTTTTCTTTCCAGGAGAATAATAGCTATTAATCGAAGCTGTACTTATTATTTTACTTAATTTATTATTAATTATTTATTTATATTTTAAGTAATGTATTCTGCTTTTGTTTTATTTGTCAGCATCGTTAAATTTATTTATTTATTATTTTAAAAAATATTTTACTAATTGTATTTTGTGATTCGAACTCAAATTCGGGATAAAATATGCTCTCACCATTTAATTTGTTTATATATGTGTATAACTTTACCATTGTACTAAAACGCAAAACATTTTGTACTATTTATCCCATACGCAGTCATGCCAACTCACTTAGCTTTTAAGGAATCGAAACTTTGAGGTCTTTTCACAAGACAGTTCTTTGTCGTTTTAGTTTCGCATTCATTTTAGAATTGGAAATTTAGAAACTCTAATGACGGTTAAAGTGAAATATTGAGGCAATATGCTTTTGAAAAATGCTAAAGCAGCAGCTACTCTGATAACTTTACCTAACGGCCTTGCTTCTTTTTTCTTTTCAAAAGCTTCTTGCGGTATACTATTTTATAACAAAATTTTCGTTAGTTATTTATGCTTCTCATTGTGTAAGAGAGGCCGTGACGTAAAATTCCGCTGTTAGATATTTCACTGGGTGAGTTTACCGTCCAGATTTTTTGCAAAAAGTACGAATAAAATTTGGAACTTAATTATTCAACTAATATTGATTTCGAAATGTCTAACTTTATTACTTGGATTGCAAAATAAAATTATTAAGGGGTCCTAAAGCAGAAGACATGGTACTTAAAGGGATAAATGCTAATTATAATTGGATACATATCGTTATTTTTGTTGTTTTTGAAAGAAGCTATTCCAAATAATGTAGTGAATAATTTAAAAGACAAAAACAGCATTAACCAGTATTTTATTTTTAGTTTTTAAATTATCATCCGAAAATTGTCGTTTAAAAATATATACGTTATATCCTAAAAATATAAACGTTATAAGATTAATTCTTTCTAAACTCTGTGTCAAAGATTATGAAAGTTGTCGAATTTTTTTGTTTCAAGGCACAAAAATGTCTTCTGGTTTTTCATTTTGTTCCTCTCTCTTTTCCGTTTTGTGCAAGTTTGCATCCGTTTAAAAATAAATGAACAACTCATTAAATTCCAAAACAAACCACACCTTCCTCCACACGCTAATTATAATTACAATTTATACCACATAGTACCTTCATCTTCCCCAATGCATAAAGTAGCTTCTTAATAACTACCATTTCCAATTGATAACAACATTCGGAATTCCCTAACTGCCGCGCACGCCGGCCTTATTAAGAAAAGATCGGACCGAAAACTAGTTTCTCGTTTTTGGAAACCACTGCCAGGAATAATCATAATTACATAACTGCCGAAGCGATAGCAGTAAAGACAATAATTAGTCTCTGGAGCATTTAAAATATGGGGATCGCGCTCCATCATCCCTTAAAAACAATTTCGCCAAAACCGGCCAAGCCATCTGCCAAACACTTAATTTTTCTTTTTCACACGCCGGGGATGTTTTTTTTTTTTTTTTTGCTCTTCTAAAACATTTTTCTTTGTTTCGAGTGTATCGTTATTTTCATTTGACCGCTGATAAATTCGAATTGCTTTTACGTGACCTGGCCCCGGTCGGCGCAAAAAGTTGGAAAAAATCTTTCTGCTTTTGTTCCAGATGTTTTACGGTTTGCACGCTTGTAATGGATGCCACCATTTGGAGTGGAAAAGTATAAAAAAGTGATACTTGCTTATAGAGTGGAGATAAAAATGTTTCTCTTTTGGGCTGTCAGTTTTTGGGAATTTATGCGCACTCTTCGTTTGGCTAAACAAAATGAAGGCTCGTGATTCGAGAATTATAATAAATCGTTTGATGTAACTTTTAACCATTTCGCAAATGAAATATTTTTGCAATCGGAATTTTTTTAGTCAGTGCAATGAAACGGGATGTTTTAATTCCTGTGTTGTTCTAAATTAAAATTATGCAGGTGATTATTACTTTAGTTTAATTTATTGCTTTTCTAATTTTATTTTGTAAAATAATTCGTTCAAATCTCAGAAAGATTTATTTTTGAAACAGGTGCCAATCTACGACAGTATTGGAAATGCGCGACAGTTTATTCACTTTGCTTGTTTTATTATTTTATTTTTTATTACATTTATTTATTATTTTATTTAGTTAGTTAGTTATTTTATTTATTTATTTGCTTCATTTATTTATTTATTTTTGCCTACATTCAAAAGAAAACTCTCTCAAATAAATAGCTACAAAAAGTCTGTATTTTTCCCAAAATATTTTTCATGCCAAACATTTTCTTATCAATTTATTTAGCATATAGTTTTTATTTTTCTTTGTCTGCTTTGAAATAAAAAATTTTTCGTGAATCGTTGCAATTTTTTTCTCGCTCATGTTTTTAAACATAATAATTGCGCGTATTTCTTACTGCATTGATAATTTATGTTTTGGTGATTGCTTTATGTAGTAGGGTATGACTTCAAAAATGTTACGATTTATTATTATTTGTTTATTTTTTTTTCCAATATTGTATTTATTATGAAAAAAAAATTTGAAAATAAAGTGAAATTAATGCAAAACTT
The DNA here is from genome assembly GCA_038373865.1 of Uloborus plumipes. NCBI lineage: Eukaryota > Metazoa > Arthropoda > Arachnida > Araneae > Uloboridae > Uloborus > Uloborus plumipes. The sequence continues at coordinate 21,124 of JAXGGA010005069.1, forward strand.
CAGTAATCATCTATGTAGCATAATTGAAACGATAAAGAAAAAGATTTAAGAAAAAAAGGAAACTAATAAAATAAATAAAGTAAAAGAAGTAAAAAACTTTCAAAACTTGGCTGCAATGCGTAATTGCAAAAACTTAGATTGGTCATTTTTTTTTTTTTTTTTTTTTTTAACTTGCTCAACAAAGTTGTCCAGAAAAAGTTTCTATATCTCCTACGAAAGGTTTTTGTTTGTTTCTGTTTCTTTTTCTTTTTCTTCCTGTCTCTTTCTATCTATCTTTTTATAAAGTTTTCGATTCTCTGAAAATTGTTATTGAAGAACTAGTTATGGCAAATATAAATATTTTGATTTGACCATTACATTTTTATTCAAACATTTCATTTCATGTTTTGATGAAATTTTTGAGCAAAATGAAAAACAAGAATCATCAAATAATGCCCTGATAGTTGCTTCAATATTTTATTACAATAATCGTGCGAAGTTACGTGTTGAGGAAAATCAATTTCATATTTTTCTTTAAAAAAACCAAAGCAGGAGTGGGCAATCACGAATCCATTAAACATAACTCGACTGAATATCCCGATAAACTCGTTCTGCTCCTTCTTACAATCATCTAAAATAATATGGCGTTGCCAGAGAAATAATCATAACTGCCACTTAGAGGGGAATAGACGAAAAAAAGATTTTTATATTGGAGTCGCATCTGGCTGGTGGCCAAGACGGCCGAGGTGTGAAAAATGATTACAAATTACATGCAGTCACTCGGTTTGAAGACTAATAGGTATTATTCGGGTTAGAATGCAACAGACTTCTAAATTCGAGGCTTACCTTGGGAAGGAGGTTGCTAAACCGAGGATAGGCGAGGTATGTCTGGGACTGGGCAGTTCAAGCTGGAGGTATACGTTTGAGAGAAAGAAGTGACATAATGTTGCTATGTGTTTCATCAATTGAATGTGTTTTAAACTTTGAAAATTGAATGTTATTTACATTTTGAGAATCTTTTATTGACAAAACATCGATGGCAGATGGAAGGTTGTTAACCTTTTATGCTCTAACGATACTCAGAAGTACAGTTTGCATTAATTTAGTATAACGAGTCCAAAACAGCTGGAATCCTGCTGGTACTTGAACGTACCATTCCTTGTGCTTTGTTGAGAGGCAGTCAGTTGGTGTTAGTGATCGAAAACAGTTCGAGAACATCTTAGCGGCTAATACCGGTTCTAGGGCCTAAGCCCTATTGATTGTCAAATTTTTTGTACTCTGTACATATCGCACCCTTACTACAAAAGTGCCACAACTCAAAAAACTACATTTCCAGGAATTGCAAAAACTGTTCCCGGGCTGACTCGGCACATTTTAGTATTTTTGAATTTGTCAATATGAAGACCGATACATCTCAAACTATGATCATTAGTTACGCACGTTACTCTACGACGGCTGGACGACAACTCAAGATGTGGCATTTCAGTGGAAGGGATCCTATGCATCTTGATAATAACAAAACGCCATAACTGCCCTTTGGCGACTGATTTTTCAATGCAACTTCTGGCTCTTTTGAAGATTGGTAGAGACATGTAAACTACGTCTAATGACGGTCATAACTCAAAAATTACAATTTTTGAGTTGTGGAACTTTTGTTGCAAGGGTGCAATATGTTATTTGATGTATTTTCAACTACGAAAAACAAAAAGAAAAGTGTATATAAAAATTCATTTACAAATTTGTTTTGAGCATAAAGGGTTAAACCAAGAGTAGAAGAGGCACGTCGGGGACAGAACAGTACAAATTGATAAACATTAGCGAACAAGTGACATACTGTTGCGATGTATTTCAAGTGAAGTGGCTCAGCCTGGGTACTAATTACTCCGCTTTTGAAATTTAATGTGTTTAAAAAATTTTATCCTTTTGTTGACAAATCATCAATGGCAAAGGAAGGTTGCTGCTACTGCGGGATTAGCGAGGCAAGTTTGCCAGTAATCATAAACGAATTAGAAGCGTTGTACTGTATTTCAAGTGAAGTGTGACCGAATCATGAATATCTGGTGGGCGTGGTTTTTCTTGTCCACCGATAAAATTTACATTGAATATGCACCCTCCTGGAAAAATTCAAAGGGATGGTCCTGACCACAATGCTAAGTATCTTTCGTGGGAACAAAATGGCAAATATCTTTGCCTTGATATTTATTGGAGCTCTACCTTGTAGGTATTGTAATGAAGAAGCACTTTGATGTATGCATGCGCTTTTTCATAGCAATATCTGCTATCTACTGACTAATTAGTTTTGAATGAAACAATTTGTATGCACACAATTCCCCGTCATGACACCTGAAGTTTATAGCAAAGGATACGTTACTTATGCTGTAGCCTTGACATTCCATTTTTTTCTCGCAGTCTCATTAAAATAATCACGTGGCCAGTTCTGTAATTTCGCCAAACTTCCTGGTAATTTACACCGTTCTGCCGTTTTTATTGCTGCTAATTATGCAATGGTTCCCTCTCAGGCTCTAGGTGCTAATCATTTGCAAAAGTAAACGCCTACTGACCTCGAACCTTGTGAGTAAGCTTTAAAAAAAGTTCCCGGAGTGCTTCGATTGTGGTTTACGTTTCAACTTGCCTCGTGCACTTATTCACGTAGAAAGTATTGGCGGTCGGATATGAACAAAGAGTCGAAGAGAATGGTGGGTAGATTTGTGATGTAAAATTAAAATATTAACTTGAACTGCTACCAGAGTCATTCCATAGTGACTGACGTAACATTCAGAGCTGATTTTGTAACTGATTTTACTTGCAACTTAAAGGATAAAAAATATTTTTTAGTTATGCTGGTGGATTTACAATGTACATGGTATCTATGTATAATTCCTACTAGGAACTTAAAACAAAATAACTGACAGTAGACATTTTTCAACCAAAACAGCAGCGTGACTAACGTAAAATTTTTGCAACCCTGAAAACTAATGCTCATGTTGTGAGGCAAAAATTTCTCAAAGTTAAGCAAGTGTTAAAAATTGAATGATATGTTTGAAAAATGTGTAAAGTTTGCTTTTAAAAACACAAAACACATTTATTAAATCTTATTTTTTTTAGTCTTAAGTGTCACTTTTACTCAAGATGGAGTGTGACAAACGTAACGTGACTAAGTAACCATCGAATAACAAGCAGTAAACACATTCCAAACTATTTATTATAGCTAATCTCAGTGATAATTACAATATTTTTCCATTTTTTCTGTCAGATTAAACTAATTCGCTATAACTATAATATTATATTTCAAAAGAGTGATTGTTTGATACACGACGTCTGAGGTCCAAAAAGAAAACAAATAGCAATTTGTTGTTGCTCAAAACAAGGGTTTGGAATTTTTAAACTTAAAATCGTCTGATCAGCTGGGGAAACATCCTTTATGACTAACTCATCCTAATCGTTTAATTACTATCATCGGTAGTATGTATTAACTCCGATGTTGAGAGAATTTGTGATGACATAGACGACAGATGCGACATTGACTTTAGGGAGAATTTTAAAAGAAAAGTGTCAGTCGCTATGATCGCCTGTTGTTGTGAAGGACTAATTGAAAGATCGGAGGAAGTCCCCTCTAACTTATTACCGAAAGACTGGAGGTTTAAAAAAAAATACCAGAGAGGCTTTAAACAGATATGAAACAAATTCATCTTGAAAAGAAAAATGTGTGATTGTTGTAAATGAAAAACGATTTTCGCCTGATTGTAGAAAAACATATTAAAGAAAAATGCAGAATCTTTTATCATTATTAGCATAACCTTTTCCAAGAACCACCAGAAAATGACGTCGGAAGCCAAATAACGTACGAAGCGGAAAACGTAAAATCGGGGTTCCACTGTATTGTTATTTTAGTTGCTACATTTTGTAGTGTACGCAAAAAAATATCACGTTGTGGTTTCATACGCCTCTCCTTTAACTTAACCAGTTAAACTTACGTTATCAGTCAAAGGTGAAGAAACTGTCTACAATTGGCAAAATTAACCTGCGAAATAATGCTACAAATCTTGCTTCCGTAGAATTTAATCTTGATTTCATAACCTAATGGTTAAGCCAATCTTAATTTAAATGAGTCGTTATTTTTTCCCATTATCATTTTCATCTCAGTCATTGTTCCCTTTAAAGATTTTTACTAATTACGTGACTGGGTCCGTGAACAATAGAGAAGCCCAGTAAACAAGCATGCAAAAGCATTCCGACAAAATCACCGCGCCGAACAAGTTGATGAAACGGCGCGAGGTTTCTTTAAAAGAAGCGGGACTCATTGAAGTTAAATATCCTCCCCAGAATTAACTCCATCTTGGCGAGCGCTCAAGTTTATTAAAGAAACTCTCTGGATCGTTGAGGATTGTCGAGACTTTCTTTCTCTCTGTAATAAGGGTGAAGCATTAAATTCGGGGATTAGAGTTCCAGGACTGACGGTTCTACCTCATCCGCATCGATTAAATGCTCCGAGCTGTAATAACTCCGCTCGTAAATTGCACGGCAATCACACGTTTCGTTTTAATCTTTCGGCTGCCCCGTTCTGTGCTGGGGCCCTCGTCGAAGATGCAGGTGATACGCCGGGATGGTTTTTTTTTTTTTTCTTTTTATGTTTTATTTATGTTTTGCTTTCTCTTTTTGGTGTCGAATATATTGGCGGTGGATGGAATCAATGCAGCGAAATGTGTGCAAGAACGAACTTATTATTTTTTGTATTATTGGTCTCATATTTTGCTGTATTGGATTTGCTCGTGTGGAGTCAGTCGTTCTGGGACATCTCGCGACAATTATAGAAAAAATCATGATGAATGAACATTTAAGCGCAATTTCACTTTCAAAGGTTCTGGCATCGTCAAAAATTGTGGTATTTGCTACATGTCAGTAAAAATATTTTGGATGATATGTGAAGTTTTGTTAAAAAATTGAGAGAGTACTTTAATGGTTCTGCATCAAGTTTTTGGGAATATTGAAATGAAAAAAAAAATGTCCATACTTAGTGAATGAACGCCATAACCAGCGGACAAGCACATTTCCTAGTATTTCTTTTTCTTTTTTTTTTTTTTTTTTTTGAAGGAAGCGACCACGGCTTCCTTTGTCTGAGAAAAATATTTCAAAACCTTAATTTTTCAAAAAATAGCGAGATGTACATTCACTAATGGGGGGTCATTGACCGGTTGGTTTACCCTGTTTTATCACTTATTTTTCCGAAAGATGTGTGCGCATAAGGATTACTGCTTGTAAACTTTTGATGATCATTTATCAAAATTGGGTTTTATCAGTAAACACATTCCGAAGAGATTGTTACAGAAATTAAATTACGTTTGATCATCGGACGCCAAAATAAATTAAATTACCATTAATCTTCGGACGCCAAAATAAATTATTTTTGATCATCGGACGCCAAAATTTAACTACTAGAGTTTATATTTTGTCTACTGACTAAACACAGGTGTCTTCTTTGACTGAATGTTTAAAATTAGTATTAAAAGTATAATTTATTTTTCTAATTAAAAACTACTGACTAAACACAGGTGTCTTCTTTGACTGAATGTTTAAAATTAGTATTAAAAGTATAATTTATTTTTCTAATTAAAAAATGCAATTACTAATTTAATATAAGTACACATGTTTTGGGGAGTATTCGCTGATATATTGCCCTCTTTATTGGTAATAAAATGGTTGGGACTCGCTGTATTAAATCAAGGAAGATTTTTTTCTCCTGTGGAAAGCCCAATACTTTATTATTTGAATAACCTCTTCAGTGCACTTTCCTTACTTCATAAATCACACAGGCTCAACTGTTATTGAAATGAACTAAAACTTTGTATTCAAACAACAACGAGTTAACTCCATCGAGGGATCAATATTATTTTTGGAAAAGGCAAAAACCTACTTAAACGCGCTGCTTAATTAAGCTGCTATGGTCTAATGCTCGAATTCCCTACTTTGTTTAAGTCTCGTCAAGCGCGGTGGATGTTTATTTTGGAAAGCCTGTTGCTGCTTTTACGCTTGTCTGGACTAAAGCACTTGTGATTAGCCATGCAGCGTGCTGTTATGAATGATGTGCCTGTCTGCAGCCTTTGGAAACAGCACGCGAAATAGATGATGCGCCGGTTGAAGAAAGTATATTGAAAGATCTAAACTCCGCCTATAAGAAGGCAGTCTTTGTTTTGGGTTCATTATGCTGCTGATAGTTGGAGGGGGGGGGGAGTTGCTTTTGCGACAATGTCCAAAGTTGGAAGTATCTTACTCATCCTGTATGTATAACACGGAGTGTGAGGCTCATTCAAATGAGGATAAGGTTCACTCAATGATATTTCTATGATTTTGTATGAAAGCTTGAAAATTTCCTTGATGTCTTTTGAAGAGTTAAGTTCTTTGCTAGGAATGAAATATGCAAAAATAGTGAAGACCATGATAGTGATCAATTTTATTTAAAAACTTTTCTTTCTAAGGGTGAAATAGAAGATTCAATGCAGAAAAATCCGAAACGTAAAATTTTTTTCCCAAGTAACTTTCCGGGATTTCAGTTTCCTGCCGTTTTCTGTGAAAAAACAAGTATCTTGGCGAAAGCGATTCTTGAACCGCTCCAAGTTATACTAATGCACACTTTTTACTGTTGCGAAAAACATGTTCAGCTACCAATGGGAAAATATATTCAGTTTCTTTATGGTGTTTCGCCTTCAGCTCAGTTACAGCCCTGTGAGCTTAATTGAGCTCCAAGCAAGGACGACGTACAGTCTCCGGATATTAACCCATTATTAATGCCTGACATTTTTTCCTCAAAGATATTTTGGATACTGGTTACAAACAGTGTTTAATGGACAGGAAAAATAATTCAAAAAATATTATGTAAAAATTTTTTTTTATTAAGGAAAGAAAAATCGTCCCTTAAAAGTTACGATAGACCCCACAGGGTACATACTTTTTTTGCTAATTTTTTTTCTGCCTGCGATATAATACTTAAAAAAACATTTTATAAGAAGAAATAAAATCAGCAATTAACATAAACTGGGAATAACTTTGAAAACTTAAGCTTTTTTTCTCGAGATTGTGAACGATGTAATTTTTGATAAAGATCATGTTAAAACTGCTACAGAACACACTTTACAATGGTTATTTGCTGCAATCTATTAATAACGAATTGAAACAATACCAAGGTACTAATTGAACATTATTATTTGGTTGAAATGTTCATTTTGGGGAAATTCAGACCTTTTTTTGGACCGTTCCAAAAAAGGGACGCTAGGCATTAATGGGTTAATTGAACTCCAAGCAAGGACGACATACAGTCTCTGGATATTAAAATTTTGCAAGACTTGCAGTCAAATAAGCTGTTCGGCATTTGGTTAAAAGTCTGCCTTTGCTTCGATTATATTTGCTATAGGAGCTCTTCTTGTAAATCAGGATGTTACCAAGCTATTACTATATGAAATATCTAAGCTTTCTCAAAAGTGTATCTTTATCCCAAAAACATGAGTTACTTGAACTGAAAAGATTTCTGAACTCTTCAGAAAAAATCCAGGGAAGTTACTGATTATTTATTTATTTTTTTTTTTTATTTCAGTATAAAGTTTTTTTGTTTTTTGCCAGATATGTTTCCGGCAGAAATTAGGCACACTAGCTGTCTATTTTTCTTCAACGAATGTTTCGGAGTTTTAACAATGTAGTGTATGTTCCAATTAACATTTTTTTAACACTCATTTTTCTTTTTTCCACAAGTTTTCATCTCCATTATGTTAGTTCCCAATTTTCCCACAGTTACGCCATTGTGAAATGTTTATCTTTTTATGTGGAAGTACATTTTTCATCCTTCCAAACAAAAGTGTTGGCCAAAAGCGTTAACTCCTAGCGAGTTTACAGCTGACTCTACCACAAGATGAAGTGCTTTTTAGACACTCTCTCGGTTGGTGGCCGCCGAATGGAATTCTGACAACGCCCGTGCTTGTGTGTGCGGAATGTAATAGTTGCGTTTTAGTGGTCTTTATACCATGATGAAGATATAAACATTTTGTTTGGCATGATCACACAGTGTGTTTTTACACTGCAAAAAATAAACTGTTGTTTTTACAGTATACTCAGGGATGAAAATCTTCCGCGGATTCGCGATTTTCCGCTCTTTTTATTTTTTCTTTCTTTCCGCGATTTAAAAGTTACTGTTGCATCATGTTTAGAAGAAAATATGTTTTCATTTTTTGTTAAAATAAAGCATGAAATAAGTTGTTTTAAAGTAGTAGAGATTGAAATTACTTCCGACTTCCAAAGTAATAGAAACGTTTTTAAGATTGAAGCAGTAAGATGACGCAGTAAGATTGAATCCACAAGGATGAAATGCAGTTATTGGCGAACTATGTACTCTATTTTGGCATGCTGCCAAAAACATACGTTTCCATTGTAGGAGGTAGAAATTAAGAAAATTCAGCTAAAATATTTGAGATCTTAGTTAAAAAAATCGTGAGAATTATTTTGATCTTTAAAATTTATTAAAATAACTAAAGACCATGCAATATTAATTTGAATTTATTTCTTAAGATACAAGTGTGTAATTCATTTAAAATTACAACTCTCCCCCACCCACCATTTTTTTCTGCATTGTTTTGTATGACTTAAAAAGATAGAAACAGGAAATGAGCAAAAAAAAAAAAAGATTTTCAAAATAAATAAAAAGCCTTTTATCTTTCGTTTTCACGTTCGATTTCACAGCACAAATTAAGCGGAAATCTGACATGACTAATTTTGCATAATATTTAAAAAAAATCTATCCAAGTGTTGAGCCGCATAAATTTTCCTCTTTTTTAATTTTGAGCTGTTTTCATCCCTGACAACCGCTGTTCCAGTTTCAAAGTGTAAAATGCACAGTAATAAACTGTAAAATTTGTTAATTTTACAGTTGTAAACTCTAAAATTGATTTTATAGTTTGACATTGAATTTTACCGTTTTTAACTGTAACCTCGCCTGCCAGTATTATACTGTAAAAACAATTTATTTTTTTGCAGTGTAGTAGTTGCTATACCATGAGTTTAAGAAAATACTAAATTCTGAAGTTTGATGTGTCATATTGGATTGTCATATTTCATGTGGCAAAATATGACAGTCCTGGTACGGACTGTCATATTTTAGCTGTCGCATAGTATTGCCACTCTGTCATGTTGATGACATGTTTATTAAAAATATTTTAAATTTATTTATTCAATCTGTATTTTACTTCTTAATTAATTTATTGATATTATTTTATTTACTTATTATTCGTTTTACTTTTTCATTTATTTATCTATTAATATTATTTTATTTATCTCTTATTATTTTATTTTACTAATTAACTATTTTACTTTATGTACTTATTCTTGTCGCTGTTAATCAATAATTTAATAAAATTTGAGATATTCTTAAATGGATTTAGTGTGAGTTAGTAGGTTAATAGAGTTAATTTTCCTGAGTGAACTGGTTTGAATGAAAAAAGAGTTTAATTTCATATCTTCACCCCCCCCCCCAGTAGTTGACAATGCAACAATAGTTAATACTCATAATGAAAACATAAATTAGCAAAAGAAAATTAAAAAGATTACAAAAATAACAAAATTAGAAAAAAGGTGTTTACATTTGCAATGCTTACCTTTCAGCTTATTCTTAGCAAACTTAAGGAGGAAATTGCACTTATTGATTGGAAATGATGCACTGCTCTTTGTTGTTATACAATCGCGGTGACACTGCTACATTTGGTGGTACGGTGGTTCGCATTGCCATTGCTAGAGATCTGTGCTACACAGGCGAAGTTTAATCTTTAGGCACCTGTTTATAGCTTCTTATTTTTTCTCTATAAGCGTCCACTAACTACTACGGGTGATTTTTATTTTATTGTGTAGTTTGGGATGCAGCATTAAAATAAAAAAAAAAGCTAGTAAGTGGTAAGAAGATAACAAACCATACATTTGATTCCAAAAGCTCGTGGACATGTTTGAACACAAGATGAAAATCGTTAAAGGGAAGTTTTACAACGAGTGGAATCAGGATTTGCTGCAGCTAATATTTTGAGAAAGAGTTATTTTCCGTAAAAGAAACGTATTCGTGAGTATTATTTATTGTAGGAAAGTCATTTCTAACGTAAAATATATTACCTTAATCTACTGGGGTTTGAAATACAACAACTAAAGTTCTATTTTTTCATTCTGCCGAGTTTTCTCTCTCTCTCTCTCTTAGACGCCGTTTATTCATGGTCAGCTTATTTGTTTATCATTGTTGTATCAGATATCATTCTCTCGAAAAAGTAGTAAAAAAAATGCATCCATTTAAAATTACCTCAACCAATTTGATAACCAATTGACTGCAGAAGCATTGCTTTGTGAGGAAAAATAAAATTATCCTGAACGAATTATGTTTCCTCACTTGAAACGTGAAAGTGGAAGGAAAAAAAAAAAAAGAACAATGATTCATACTGTGATATGAGAATATTCAAAACTACCTCTTTTCTCTGAACATAAGTATACCTGAAATACTAAATTTCAGTTTTGAAAACAAAATCACTTTGATTTCAGGCAAAATGGTATGATTTCAAGTTATTTTAAAGGTGCATTTCGATGAACTAACTAACTCAATTTTCTCCAAAGTTATTATTAGTATATTATTATAATACAATTTAGAAAGCCAAATATCCCCATCTCTTTGGAAACGATAAAGGGGAAAAAATTGTATCTTTAAGAAAAACAGCACTTATGTTTAAAATGACTACCCTTTTAAACAAAAGCCTTTGTGGAGTAAGTTGTGCTTAGAATTCTCCATTCATTTAATGACACATTGCTTCACACGAAATTGCTCAACTGAGGTAGGTTAGAATGTATCGGGGTTTTCTTGGAATAACTATTGCTCGCTCTTCCTTGAAGTAACAATACTCATCCCGAAATCATACACATTTTTCGCCCAGCGAAAATGTAATTATGAATCGTCGAAGCGAACCCGAATGACGTGGTCAGTTGTTCCTCCATCTTTTCTGTTCTCCATGATTTGAACCGAAGCGCGGCTGCGGTTATGAGTCATCAGACATTTCACGCCTTGGTTGTCAATGTCACATTCAAAGCTGCCACATTTATTATAACTCCACTCCTCTTCGTTACTCTGCGAAGGTGCAAGGACTGCGGCTTCCTTTGGGCGGAATGCCGCGCCTCCTGGTGATATCATTTGCTGCGTCGCTTAAAAGCCGCCTTCGAAAGTTGCCAAAACTCCTCCCCTTTCTGTCTCTTTTATCCAATTGTTATTATTCGCATCGCTTTGTTTTGATTCAAGCATGAAACTTTGTATCCGACGCATGCGCGCTGCGTTTCTTTTCCGAGAAAGTTTCGCCGACGAAGAACTCTTTAATGAACGAGATGCGACTTTGACGCCATCTAGTATTGACGATGGTAAATGAAATCTGTCAAGTAGTATTTCTGTCAAGGGTTACAAAATTAGAATAAAACCACATTTACAGGGGCATTCTAGGCCGATCATTTCGGGGGTCAAGAGGGGGAGCACACTAGCCACCCCGAAAAAGAAGTTGACGTCGTTTTTCGCGGCTTTTTATACTGTAAAAGCATCTATTTCCACGACTTCGTGAACTCGTCAAATATTTGAAAATCTCGAAATATCTAGATTTTAAACTTTTTTTTTATCTTTGTGCTAAATAAGCGAAATTTTCAGCTTTTGAAATCACCGGCATCTTATTTTCGTGAAAATTGTGACTCGCAAAAACAAATGAATTCACACTATAATATGCATTAAGTACCTCCAATGAAAGCACCGACCTGGGTGGTTCTGTTTTGAAACATCAGATAATTTGTCTCTGCAATCACAAGTCAAATCAATTAATTCGAAACTCTAAGAACTAAGTGCTCTATTGTTCTAGGGTAGGAGATACTGTGTGGGGTGTGTAAAAACGTGTGAGTAAAATAATTCAAAGTTTGATTCCAAAATGGCATAAAAAGTCACACTTAAAAGAGCTTATTGAGTAAAAATTAGTTCATAAATAACAATGAGAACGTACATTCTGATCTTTTGAGAATGTTCAGACTTTCCATTCCACCTACGAATAACTAAAATGATGTTAGAACAATGGTACTTATTTACTATGTGTATTAAGAGTCTTCTCACAAACGCCTCCAACCATCAAATTCAGTTTTTAATTTCTCTTAATACTTACTAAGTGTGCATTTTTTGTATTTGTAAATTTCGGAAACTGACGTTTGTCTCTTATTTTTCTTCTAGGTTTCGAATCGATAACACAGATCACATAATCGATGTTAACAAAGGGAACATTCCGTTCGAATATGACCAAGTTAACATCATCTGTCCAGCATACACACCGGGCACTAAAGAAGAAGATGTAGAAAGATACATCATATACAATGTAAGAAATACTTTGTGAATAACTTTTTCCCTTTTCTTTCTGTCTTTAATTTAAGTTCCATAAGGATTATATGATACGATGATTGTTTTCCTTAGATATCTTTAAAACAGTATTACATGGGTAATTCAAAACTCAAGACTAACTTTGGATTTTGTTTTAATGAAATAATGTTTAATAGTTTTTTCTGCGACTTAAAATGTTGACAGGGACGACGAGAGGCCATGTCAGCCAAGTCGGAAACTAGAGACCCGGATTGAATTTGGAGTAGTATATATATATTTTTAAATATGGGAGTGCAGAGACCAAACTGACAAGGAGCCCGCCGTTACTTCCGGCGGCCCTGCATGTTGGATCCCGGTCACGAGAAAACGCTTCCACTTTCTCCTTCTACATTTAGAACTTGTTTTCTAAATACAATTTTAGCTTGAGTTTGGTGTCTAATTTTTGCTCATTTTCAAGTCTTAACGGGAGAAAAAAACTGCCAAAGTATGTACACTGTTAAAAATTTTCCTGAAATTTTACGGTAAAAGCTACTGGCATCCATGTTGCCAGTAACTTTCACCGTAAAATCCAATTTTACAGTAAAATTTTACGGTAGAGAAAAGTAGAGTTAAAAAATGCAAGATGCTGGCAGCTAGGATCGAACCGAAGACGCAGTTTTCGCACTTCGCTTCTCTATCCATTGTACCGAATAGACCACACATGACGAACAGAAATTGAGTATTACGTGCTTCGCTCAGTAAGTCACGTGGTTTATCAACTGGTGCTGTAATCGTTTCTTTTTTATGGTACAATTTACTGTAAATATTTTCGTTACTGTAAATGCAACATTTTACAGTAATATTTACCATAAAAAATTCCTGAATTTTTAACAGTGTAGGTATTTTTTTTCTTTTTTGTTTTTTCTGTATTTACTAATCAGTATTAATAAGCCATCGTTTCTTACTTCTTTTGGATACAGCATCCTTAAAAAACAATTTTCAACTTCGTCCAGCAAAAAGCGATCATCCTATGCAGACAAATCCGATTGTTTTTGGCGTTTTACTGACTTTTTATGCTAGACATCTCGTTGATTCTTTCGTTTCTGGTTCGCTTCGTTATAATATCTTACTGATTGATTTCATTTACCTTTCTGATTCATTTCATTTACCTTACAGATTGATTTCATTTACCTTACAGATTAATTTCATTTACCTTACAGATTAATTTCATTTACCTCACTGATTTATTTCATTTAAGTCACTGACTTATTTCATTTTCCTGACTGATTCATTTAATTTACCTTACTGATTTATTTAATTTTGACATATTATTGATTTATTCCTTACGTGACATTTTCCTGATTCATGCTTTTAGCTTACTGATTACTGATTTTTTTTCATTACTGATTTTTTCTTCCCATTCTTTCGGTGCACCAGGTGTCCAAGGAGGAGTACGATTCGTGCCGCATCACCAATCCCCATTCTCGCATTATTGCTCTCTGTGATAAGCCTCATCAGCTGATGTACTTCACCATCACCTTCCGATCATTCACCCCACAGCCGGGGGGCCTAGAGTTCAGGCCGGGCCAGGACTACTACTTCATATGTAAGTCCATAAAAATGTACCTTTAGAAAACAATCTTTTCACTGTTTAAAGATGAATGTTTTTTTTGCAGTATAATACAGCTAATTTTGTGGTAATAAACTAAAAATTGCTACTTTTACAGTACTAAACTGTAAAATTGCTAATTTAACAGTTTATTACCGTGCATTTTACAGTTTCAAACTGGAACCTCTGCTGTTTGCATTAGGGATGCACCGATAAGCAAATTGGCCGATTACCGATTAATCGGCGCAGCCGATTAGTGATCATGATTATTATTTTTAATCATACTAACTTCTCCATCACTTTTTTCCCTTTCACAATTTCGATTTTAGCAATAGTTACTAATTTATTTCTGACAGACGATTAATTTTTCTAAGTTTCCCAAAATAATTTTAAATTTGCATCAAATTTCTTTGAGTCAATTTACATGTTGTTGCTTATAAAGTTGCATTATGTTAACCAGACATGAAAATCTAAATAAATAGGGAGGAGGTTGCGATGAGCAGGCTAATTTAAGTTGCACTTTCAATGCAATTTTATGTGATGTAAATTCGATTAAATAATTGATAGCCATTTAATCCAAGACTTTCATTCTTTATGAAAATTATAGTCATCTAAAAGCGCTGTGTTAAAGTAGAAAAATACCGATACATGAAAACAGTTGCGCAGAAAATTACATATGTTTACTAAAACAAATGTATTTATCATAATTTCTTGTAAAATAAAAAATATTTGTACCCGCCGATTAATCGGCCCAATTTTGCCGATTATAAATAATCGCCAAGATGGCCGATTAATCGGTGCATCCCTAGTTTGCATTATATTGTTGTTTTTACAGTATAATACAGCTAAACTTTACGACAATTAGCTAAAATTACTAACTTTACAGTAATAAACTGTAAAATCGCTAGTTTTACAGTTTATTACTGTGCATTTTACAGTTTTAAATTGGAACCTCGGCTGCCAGTATTATACTGTAGAAACAACAGTTCATTTTTTGCAGTGTTGAAATGCACTTTGAAGCAAGTTGGATGGGGAAATTTAATGTAAAATATTTTAGAAGTCTTGATCGAATGTCATCTTTTAATTGCAGCAACTTCTGGTGGTGGTTCTCATGCTCTGGACCAAAAAATTGGTGGAAGGTGCGCCACGCATAATATGAAAGTGATCTTCAAAGTGTGCTGCGGGCCTTCAAAACGTGAGTATTATTGTTGCAGTTATAATATTTTTTAAAGTGTTGGGGCAGAAATAATGAAACTCTTAGGAATTCTGTTAATTGGTACGAACGGCACAAAAAGCAAATTTCCAACGATTTATTAGCTGTGAAATTCATATTTGAAATTAAATTGAGAAAGAAAAATAAGAAGTTAACAATTGTTTCAAAACGAATAAAAAAGGCAGTTAAATGTCATTTTTGCTGGGTATTTTAAAATTGTTATTCTAATTAAATTCGTTTGGATAACCCCTAGAAAAATCCCAATTAAATTAAATGCATTTCGTGCTGTTTTCTGGGTTCAAAGACTTTGGTTTTAGCCGTAAAACAATCAAGTAATCACAGCACAGATATTGTAAGAAGTTTTCAAATATGGGTTTCAGGGTTTCAATGAAAAAAAAAAAGTGAGTGTTGGCTGTAAAGTCAAGCCACCCGAGCTTTTCTCAATTAACTTCACATCCAAAAGCTCACAATATTTTGCATTTAAAAAAAGGTTCGCTGAAACTCCCAAACAGGTGTCTACAACTTCTTGCAATATTTATGTTTTGATTACATTGTTGTTTTATGGTTACCTTATTGCATAAAAGTATTTATTTTATTTATTTTTTAAATTTTATTTCATGAAGTAATTGACTCCTGAACCATGTCCCTTACGATTGTAGAGCTCATGATTCGGCATCAGTCCCCCCCCCCCCATACGTTAATAAATAGATACGATGTCATTTTCAGTCTTGTGTTTATTTGAATCGATGAAAATCATTCTCGTTCCCTTCTCCAGCCTCCACAACAGAAGTGCCAAGCAGCACCACCACAACGGTGAGCACGACCACCACTACCAGCGTGGCCCCCACTGTTGCCACCACCCCCTTCTACCGTTTCCGCCGCCCAACGATGCCGCCCTTCAGGCTGCCACCCAGCATCAACACCAGCAAGTATCCTCCTTTCAAAACCTACGACTTCCCGCGGGAAGAAGAACATGGCAAGATGCCATCCAAAAAAACTGGTAAGTTGCTTTCCATTAATTGTGCGAGAATCGATAAACAGAACAAAATGAACCTTGGCTACACCATTTGGTACTAGTAAGATCAGTAGCTCATAAAATTTTTTGCACTCAAGTTTCAGTTAGTGTTTTTGGCACTGAGTACAGCGCAAGCATTGGATGCTTGCTCTCTCTCTCTCCAAGCGTTGGATGCAGGCGCGGATCCAGGATTTCTCTCAGGGAGGGGCATTTCATTCTCAATTCGGCGCCCCCCCAAAAAAGAATTTTTTGGTGCCCCCCCCCCCCCAATTAAAATGAGTTAAAAAAGTGGGGAAAATGCTCTTCGGTCTGTTATTCATTTTCTTCAGATTCAAGCAGTTATTTGTCCATTTAGCAAAAATAATATGAAATTAAAACACATTAGTGTAGGAAAGAAAAAATATGAAAATGAAATAATTTAGTTTTACGATGGCGTTTCTAGCCCCCCTCCCACCACATGAAATAAATAAATAAATAAATTGGACAAATTCATTCGATTCTACATTGGACAAATTCAAATGCTATTAATGCCTCAATCCTGCTTGTAGTGACGCTGCTCGGTTATATTAACTGCCTTCGCTTTTAACTTCCGCTTTTTACAAATCTCGTGATGACTTTCGCTACATCAATAGGAAAATACCTATGGATATGCATATTGCATAAGAGCCAGACCAACCAGACGATTTTCCGTCATTGTTGACCTTAAACATGTCTTGAGGCGTCGCAGGGAAGTACTAAAACTGTCAAGAAAATTGTTTTCTTCCTGAGCAGCGCAAAATTTTTTTACCGGAGTTTGACCATTACACATAGTAGTAAAATTTGAAATCATTTAACACTTAGATTTTTAAATGAATTCGCGACTTATCTAACACACCGTTTCAAAAGATAAGCCAGAGACGAAATTAAAGTCATATAATGTAAGTTACTTGAACCGAAATTAATAAAATCGAACAAATATCCAACAAATCGTAGGGATACTACGGATTAAACCTTAATGGCGTGCCCGATTCCAAAACTTTATCGCAAAAGTTTAGGGGTTGGGATGATAATTCGCACATATTGCACCCCTAGGGCGACTCAAACGGTCCCCACTTCCACACAGGTTGCGAATCGAGGGTGAGTCAAATACATTTTCCAAATATGTTCCTTCCTTTTACATCCAATTCCAAAATTTTCCCCCTAAAGTTAGAGGGAAGTATACGTTAGAAGTTGCGTATATTCCGTCCCTAGCGGGGTGCGGAACCGGAAGCGCCCCATATTCCTTTTGTCCAAAATTGCGAAACATTCGCCCTAAATTTGGAGGGAAAACTAATGAGTTGCATAGATTGCACCCCTTAAGAGTACGCGGACGCTCCTTATTTCATAAAGTTGAGAACTTAGTAAACGAGTAGAGGAAGGTGGGGTACCTCGGACCTATTTTCGCTTTTCAATTTTTAATTTCATAATTATTTGCCAAATCTAAATACAAATACCATAAATTGAAACTTTATGATTTTTTACACAACATATAATTATCTTAAAAATTTATTCAACTTATTTCAATTACATTTTTTGTAATAAACATAATAATGCACATAGAACCGAGGTACACCACCGGTGGTGTACCTTGGGTTTTGGGATGGTGTACCTTGGACCAATGATTAGCACGTAAAGAAAACATGATTTTCAGTAAGAACATCACTATTTATCAATTAGTAAACCACACATAAATTTAGAAATACATTTTTTATTCGTTTCAAAGATAAATAAAAATTTAGATCTTATTATCTTGTCACTTTTCTCTTTTTCAAAAAGACCAAGATGCTCTAGCTCCTGAAAATTATGCTAGAGATTATTTTTTAAGCTGAACTTATTTCCAACCAAGATTGTAATTGGATGTCTATTCCAAATGTTAACTTCTCGAGCTACTTTTCTGATCCACTAGATAGTATTGGGTGTGGTAGCTTGAATATATCCATTTTTTCAACTTCATAAATGGTAGGATCTTCTCTTGTGAACTTCTCACAGTTTGAATCTTTTTTTCAGAAATTTAACTGCATATTCATCATTAGCAATAGTCTCTCTGCAAGAAAATATTTGATAGCTTTCTTGCCAGCAAATTTCACTAAAACAAAATCACCAATCTAAATATTAATGTTGTTTGTTTCTTCTAGCTCATTAAAATCTTCCTCTGAAATATTGGATTCCTCATAAAAATCTTCAATATTCTCAAGTTCAGACTCTGAAGAATAAAAAAGTTATCTCTTAGCTGGTTCGGTAGGGGGTTTTACTGTCTTAGTTTTCTTTACTTTTTTCATTGCCGCCTTTTAGCCTTTTCTATTTCAAGACGCTCTCTCCGGGATGTATTGATCAAAATACAAGACGTTCTTTTAGGTCTTCCCCCTATGGGGTCAATTTTTCGATAGTGCTTTTGGATATGGCCTTATTTCTTCAGGGGAGTGACAATGCTTGGCAAAGAAGTACTAGCTTCAGATGTTGACACGCCAGTAAAATCATTTTGTGTGTTATTTTCTTCTTGCTTTTGCACTGAGTAATCATTGACATTTGATGAGAGGAAATCAAAATCTTCAAAAAATACTTTCATTCACCGTTATATAAACCGCCTAAGGACTGTAGTCCTTGGATGGAATAACCGAGTTGGCGGTGTATTGCATATATAAATGTAGTTAAGAATTCATCATTAGCTTTACCATAAATCATAATTATGCACTTGCAAAACTGCATATTAAGTTTATAATTTAAGTTAAAATTTTTAGTTTTGAAAGGAAACATTTCACTTGAATTTTAAAAGGCATTTCAAAAAACTAAAGAACATGAAATTTTAGGAGTTGTAGTTATGCACTGCAGACGTGTGTACCTTGGACCAGTCCAAGGTACACCACTTTCATTGGGTTCGAGGTACACCACTTAGTTATAAAAAACAAAGTAGCTGACCATTGTGTTACAGTTAGAATTTAACTTTGTTTCAAGAACACGGTGTTATAGCTAGAACATGACTGCATGACCCTCATTTCAGAATAAACAATATATGTTTTAGAATAAAAATACCTAAAAGTAACCGGGAAAACTTACTTTTGAATGGTGGGTTTCTTTTTTTAATTATACTTCAATCAGATGAGCTTTCCACAAAACAGAAAGGTATGCAGTGAGACCTCTAGAGGCACATATTTCAATTACTCATGTTGCTATTCAAATATTTTAATAAGCAGAGCTGTAATCAGCCTAGGTCCGAGGTACACATATGTCCGAGGTACACCACTTACCCCTACACTAATCACTTACTTATATTTAAAAAAGTAATTATAGTTTTAATTTCATTATTTTTGAACTACTAGTAAATGATTGAAAAATTTTTATTAAAAATTTACTTCATCATAAATTAGTTTAGTGATGTTTTCAAAACAAAGCATGGCGTGCAGGATTACATTTTAAATTCGTTCTAACTCGAGCACGCAAAGATCAGTCTAAGTATAAAACTTTCATGCTTACTTTCATTAACCATAGAAAGTACTCTCCCAGTAAGTTCTACCTCTGTTAGCGAATTTTCATTAATCATGAATATAGGATGAGATTAAGCATAGTATAAATTTATCGTAAACTATGAGAAATTTTTAAGGTGTTTGAACTAAAAAAGTCTTATTTCTGTCTAGTTAAGATAAGTTATAAAATTTTTGAACTTGGTTATCTCCATAATATAGGCCGAACACTGTTTGCTTTTGAAGTAAATAACTATTTCGAAGTAATATATTTAATAGCGATAATATTTTCTCCAAATTGAGTTGTGCAGCAAACTACTTGCGAAATATATTATTCGTAATATTTCAGTCTGCCTTCCTGATAGGTAGTTTTATTTCTTTAAAGCGATCAGGAGTGTAATAAAGTTCTGTTTTACGAGGTCTTTTCAGACGAAATTTTAAAACAATTTTTGGTTAGATTAGATCTAAAACTTTAACCACAGGGTGATACTTAAATTTTTGAAATATGTTGCAGCTAAGCTAAAAGTAAGACTTTTTCTACAAACGGGATTTTTCTTTTCGTTTCTTGAGAAAACGTTTATGTGAAAGACTAGAAAGTAATGTTATTTGTTGAATTATCAGTTGTAAAATTATTTTAATCTTAATTGTTAAACGTATTAATTCACAATATACGTTCTGAAACTGCACAAGTAAAAAACTATTTGCACAATTTTTTTATTGCAGAGGTTTTTTTTGCAAAAAAAAGAAGAAGACGAGTGAATCACAGAAATCAAAAACTTTTTTCTCCAAAAGCCATTTCTAGCCGTTAGTAACCAAAATAGTGCATTAGTGAATTTAAAAATATTACGCCTATCAGTTTGAGAGCGATATCTTGTGATTTTATAAGTATTCCCACAAAATCATGCGATATTTTAAAATCGAATAATGCATGAATATATGTCCAGATGGTTACATTCCTCATATATAATAGTGACGTTTTACGTCTACAAAATTTATAATCAGAATATTTTCCACCAATCGTATTTCAAAAATTTTATGAGTAAAGAAATCTAAGAATATTCTTCGAGTTAAATAATTCAGTAAAAGAGTTTCTCTTCTTCTCACTATTCTTTCATACACTTAATTTCCGTTTTTACCATCATATTTTGAATTTTTCCCAATGTATATAAAATTTTATTTAAACATACCACTCTAGCTTTATTAAATGAACTAAAGTGACTGTAGTTTTTAATTCACGCATTCCTTTAGGGCACTTGGAGGGGCTACAAAATGAATGAACGTAGTGGTATACTTCGTACTTTTTAAAAATTATTTTAATTTTCTTTCTCATAGAAATAAAACTGAATAATTCATGGGACATTTTACTGAGGTGAAACATTTGGATATGAATAATTCAAAAGATACATGCGATGGGAATTTATATTAGCGTATTTCTTATTTCGTGATGTATTTTAAAGGAGTAAAATTTATTTTTCCACTAATGTAATTTGTAACACACATGTAATCTGTAAAATCTAACCCAACAATTACAGAGCAGAGTATCGTAAAATAATTCATTAACATAAAGAATATAATATGAAATGTACACTCTCAAAGTTTTAATGTGACTATTTATTTCCAGCAGCCAGTAAACAAAAGTCGAGGTTAGAATAAAAATGAAGAAAAACGTCCTAACATAGTTTCGAGCAATTGAAAGTTTTGTAAAACCATCAGTAAGAAAGAACTGTGAGAGATTTTAGTTCCTTAAGAAGGAATCGTACTTAAATGTAAGTAATGTTTTTCTTTTTTATCATTTTTGTGAAAAATAACTTGTAATTTGTTTTGACGTAGCTTTCAATGACCACCATCATTCAAAACGATAAGTTTACTGAAAGAAAATCAAATGCCTGCAAGAACTGCTATGAATGACTGATGCTCCTCCTATCAAATAATTTTGACTGTTGGTCCAATAGCGGCATACAAATTTATGCACTGTTTTTTTTAAAGTTATGTAGTAAATGCGACACGTTGGGCATACTTTTATAGTAATAAACTGCAAAAATTGCTAATTTTACACTACTAAACTGTAAAATTGCTAACTTTACAGTACCAAACTATAAAATTACTAATTTTACAGTAATAAACTGTAAAATTGCTAACTTTACAGTAATAAGCTAAAATTGCTTCTTTGACAGTTTATTACCGTGCATTTCGCAGTTGTTGACTGGAACCTCTGCTACCAGAAAATACTGTTGTTTTTATAGTGTAATACAGCTAAATTTTACGACAATAAACTGTAAAATTGCTAACTTTTCAGTAAGAAGCTGTAAAATTGCTAGTTTTACAGTTTATCACTGTGCATTTTACAGTTTTAAATTAGAACCTCGGCTGCCAGTATTATACTGTAAAAACACAGTTCATTTTTTGCAGTGAATAGCATATTTACTCAATATCTACAAACACTATATACAAACCATATTAAAAACTAAACAAGCATTGTAATCGAATCTCAGTTTAATTCACTGTCTTATATTCTTCACCGAAACGTATTTTCGCTTCCCTTAATTCTCTCTTTCGAGAATTGCGAATCCCATCAAATTTCAAAGTATGCATTTTGAAGGCTTCGACCTATTCATTTAAATACCAAATGAATTAACTTCCTAAGCGCTGATGCCAGGAAACGAGAGTAGAATTTCAAATGACTCAGTTTATATTGACAGGGAAACAACAATTAATCCACTTCTGTTTGGACAAATATCCCGTTTTAAGGTTCTCAATACATAGCTTGAATTAGAAATCAAGTACTTTAGAAAGTATTTCATTATTAAAAAAGGATTTAAAACACTGTAATTCGAAGATATTTATTTATTTTCTTTCTAAGTGTAATTATGTATTTTTACTTTAGAAAGCATTACATTATTAAAGAAGAAATAAAATTCTGTAATTAAAACATATTTTTTATTTAATTTTTAAGTGCAACTATTTATTTTTACTTTACTTGTTCAATTCAATCATATCTGTACCTAAGAGATAAAATGTATAAATAGCAATCATTCATCAGTGTCAAATTTAACAAGTTTTTAACATGCTGTTGTTTTTACAGTATAATACTGGCAGCAGATGTTCCAGTTTAAAATGATAAAATGCACAGTAATGAACTGTAAAACTAGCAATTTTAGTTTGTTACTGTAAAATTACTATAAAATTGGCTGTATTGTACTGTAAAAACATTTATTTTTTGCAGTGCACCATTACTGCCAGCCTAAAACTATAGAAGCTTGGTGTAAGTACCGTTAGTTACACAAAACTTTAGTACTCTATGATGGCGAAAGTAAAATCAAGGTAAAATATTGCTTGAATCTACATCAGAAGTTTTTTTAGTGGATCACTTACTTGTTCTGGTTTTCATAGACCCCTTCCTAGGAAAGATTTACTCGAAACAGATCAAATTAGTTAATGTATTTGTAGAAGTTAACGGATGGCATAGTTCAACCCAAGCCATTTTAAAACATTCAGATGAAAGCAAAATAAATATAAATATCACATAACAACGGCAGAATTTAACTTCAAAATAAATGTTTAAGATTTTATTATGCTAACTCTTTTTGTTATCATGTAGTTTTTCACTTTTTCCTTTCATATTAGGATGCATTCAAAACACGTTTTTTTTTCGATATCAAATGTGCGGAGAAGTTGCCTTATATTATTACCTCTGGACAGTTTATTTCACAAAATTCGTTAATATTATAGTTTTTCTAATTTGTTTATTTATTTTATTTTTATTTATTAATTTATTTTTTTGAAACAAAAGTATTGATGCACGTCAACATAATTTTGCACATGGTCTAAGGCATCATTAAAACTGGGAATTCAAATTTCTTATTTGAAAAAAAATATATATATTATCGAAAAAACTATAGTTTAAAAAAAAAATAGCAAACTGAACTGCCCAAGAGGCAGCTGAAGATATCCACCAAGATCTTTAAAAAAGAAAACACATATTAACGATACTATAATACAATGTTTCCGTACTATTGGAGCAAAGGATTTTAATTTACTACTAATTTAAAAAAACGATAAAATTAACGAATGTTGTGTAATGTACGGTCCCAGATATACCTGAAACCATTACTACACATCAATAAAAATCCGTAGGTGCTCCGAGGATAACATATGCCCTAAAAAAGAATGTTGTTTTTACAGTATAATACAGCTAATTTTATTGCAATAAACTATAAAAATTGCAAATTTTACAGTAATAAATTGTAAAATTACTAACTTTATAGTATACAGTAATAAACTGTAAAATTACTAACTGTACAGTATACAGTACTATACAGTAAAATGGTATACGCCCAAAATGTCGCGGCCGAAATGTCGCGGGCCAAAATGTCGCGGCCAAAATATCGCCGGTCCAAAATGTCGCCTGCCCAAAATGTCGCGGGCCAAAATGTCGCGTGGTCAAAATGTCGCCGGTCAAAAATGTCGCCGGGCCAGAATGTCGCCGGTCAAAAATGTCGCCGGTCAAAAATGTCGCCGGGCCAAAATGTCGCCGGTCGGAAAATGTCGCCGGGCCAAAATGTCGCCGGTCTAAAATGTCGCCGGTCCAAAATGTCTCAGGTCAAAAATGTCGCCGGTCCAAAATGCCGCAGGTCAAAAATGTCGCCGGTCCAAAATGTCGCCTGTCAAAAATGTCGCGGGCCAAAATGTCGCCAGTTCAAATGTCGTCAGACAAAAATGTAGAAGGTCCGATATTGATACAGTTAGTATCAAAAATTAAAATATATGAAAAGGCTTTTTTACACCGAATTAGCAAAAAATTGCTAATTGCTGTTGATGAACGTGTGCGTTAACGATAGTATGGACTAAAATTTTTGAAAATACTAAAAAAAATTTACCCTTTCGGCTTGTAACTGTTTCGAGCGCTTTCCAAGAAACAAATAGTTTTCAAACAAGCGTACGTTATTTATTTACAATAGCTTATTTCACCGTAACTCGCTATCTACCAACTTAAAAACGAATAGATTAGCAGCCCAAGCCAAGTTTAATTGATATCGAAAGGAAAATTTGTGTGTTAAAAAAGAAGTTGAAGAACAGTGAAATGAATAAGACAGATATACAATGTTTGAAACTTGGTTTCTGTTAAAATTTCTTACATGATCGAAAGCAAGTCTATATTATTTAAATAATAGAGGTCTTTTTATTTTCTTCTTCATAAAATGTGTAAAAGAAAGTATTGGATCAGTGAAAAATTGTCAATTTGGAAGAATTTACACTTTCTGACGTGTGATGAATTCAATTTTATCGTTTATTTTTTTTAAGGGAAAATGTGTAAGTGTGTATCTGCGTGACCCATTTTTTGGGGGCGACTCTACCACAAAACTTAGTGCGTGAATTAGAATGAAATTTGGTACATACATGTACCAACCAATATGTGATTCAGTGCTGATTGGTTTTTGCCGCTAGTTCTTCCAAGTTTTTACATGCAAGAATGTAATGGAACGTTTTCAGCATAGCGTGATTAATGTCTGAAGAAGGTTCAGACGAAATAAAATAAAAATTGGCCCATAGGAAGCCTTCAGAAGATACGCCACATCATCGAGGAAGCAGAGCAATTGAACTTTTTATTTTTCATTATTTGTGAGTGATGTATATCAAGAAGTAATGCAAGTATTCAGACAAAATTTTGTTTGTAGAATGGTCTTAAAGGGAGAGATGCTTATTCATTTCTGGCGTTAATCAGCTCAGACATGGTTCTGTACCTTCGTTACAATCAGTATTTAAATGTGGAGTTGAATATAATACCATTTTTTCTCTTGACATTTCACCTCCCCTTCCACCACTCAGTTGTTACAAAGAAAGCAATAATTAGATGAACTAATTTGATTTCAAACGTCCCCAAACAACTCTTAAAGAAAATATTCTATAAGAAAATTGCCGGCTACGCGGTGATTAAACGGTATTCCGTTTTTGCAAAAAAAAAATGCCTTTACAGCAAATTTATTTGTTTAATTTCTTTGTGTGAAAAAAAAAGAAATAATCCTAAATATAGTTTAAAAAAACTAAAAAATACGCTTTTAGAGTAAATCAAATTCAAAAGAAGATTTTGAAAACTGTTGAATATCCGCTAAGTTTACATGCACTTATAATATGCATTTTGTGGACGATCGATGCCCAACTCAGAACTAATGTCAAATGCACTTATTATACATCAACATGCAATATAGTTTAGCCTTTAGTAATAATAATGGTATTAAACATATTACTTTTATACGTTTGTAAAGAACGTGAATTTTATTTTTGACTCAGAGTTACATACATACAAACGAACAAACAAAAAAACCTACATGTGAAACTAGTAAAAGCGTATTAAAAAAGGAAGAAATTTAGCGTCCCTGGGCCCTAAGTACAGCCCTGAAAAAACTATGGCATTATTTTGGTACTGAAATAATTTAAGCTTTAGAAGAAATCAATTTAGTTACATTTTTGTTAATAACTTAAGCTAATTTTCTAAACTGCTACGTTTAAAAAAAGTTACTAAACAGGTGTATTTATCATATCGTGACAAGCTTATTAGTAAAATTGAGCTACATAATTAAGCTGCATTGAATTTGTGAATTACTGGAAACATTCAATCTGTACTATACACTTACGTCATTTTGGAACGGATATATTTTGGACCGGCGTTATTTTGGACCGGCGACATTTTTGACCGGCGACATTCTGGACCGGCGACATTTTGGACCGGCGACATTTTTGACCGGCGACATTTTGGCCCGGCGACATTTTTGACCGGCGACATTTTGACCGGCGACATTTTGGCCCGGCGACATTTTGACCGGCGACATTTTGACCAGCGACATTTTGGCCCGCGACATTTTGGCCGGCGACATTTTGGACCGGCGACATTTTGGCCCGCGACATTTTAGCCCGCGACATTTTGGCTCGGCGACATTTTGGACCGGCGACATTTTTGCCCGCGACATTTTAGCCCGCGAAATTTTGGCTCGGCGACATTTTAGCCCGCGACATTTTGGCTCGGCGACATTTTGGCCGCGACATTTCGGCCGCGACATTTTGACCCCAAACCCAGTAAAATTGCTAATTTTAGAGTAATAAACTATAAAATTACTAATTTTACAGTTTATTACAGTGCATTTTACAGTTTTTAACTGGAACCTCTGCTGCCAGTATTAGGCTGTTGTTCTTGCAGTATAATACAGATAAATTTTACGGCAATAAACTGTAAAGTTATTAACTTTACAGTAAGAAACTGTAAAATTGCTAGTTTTACAGTTTGTTACTGTGCATTTTACAATTTTAAATTGGAACCTCGGTTTGCCAGTGTTATACTGTAAAAACAACAGTTCACATTTGATTTCGAAAAAAGGGGCTTCTCGATTTACACTATTCCATATATCATGTCGGAAGAGTTTTGACAGTTTTATCCTTACTGAGGCGTGAAATTGGTGCTTTTCTGTCTTGTTCCGCATTTAATAGTTTGACCTTAACGCGTTCTACTCGTATATGTTGTCCAATAGAAATTTATAAAGCTCATTAAGAGCTGTGTTTCATTCTGTAACAGAATTAGATGAGAGGTTAGTTAATCTGGTATTTATCTCAACCTAAATTAGGTTGTTAATAATTTTATAATCTCAAAACTGTTCTCAAAACGCTTAATTAAAACAGTGCAACAAGCAAAAATTATCATGATCTTTAAAATACTTCTGCGGTATTTTTAAAATAAAATACAAAAATTTGACTTAAAACAGAGAAATATTCATCTGAACTTTTTTTCCAACTCAAAAGCATATTCAAGATGTATGAAGTTGCTTATGAATAATTATATTATTGATCCACAAATTTCAAAAATAAAATCTTCTGATAGTTATCCATTTAAGTTATAGGAGCAAGACTAATCTTCAATGTAAATCTCAAATAAAATTTGAAAAAGTCAACCAAAAAAACCTAAAACTTATAAACCAGTTTAAGTCGTAAAAAGCATAATTAAAATTTTTGGCAGAAAGCAGGAAAACATTTTCCTATTTTTTTAATACATTTTTTGAAATATCACGCACAATGCTATGTCGATTCTTCGACTTCTTTGTTTAACAAAAAAAAGACCTCATTTACTTAAATTAGTTTTGTTTGGGGGAAAAAATTTAGCACTGTAAAAGTGAACTTTTCATTAGATCCCTGAAAAATGAAATATATTTATTTTCTTGATTTTTTTAATGTATTCTTAAAGGTTTTCTTCCTTTTTTTTTTCGAAATGTCTTTTTCCGTTAAAGTATCTTTAACCAAGCATTACTTTTCAATTAAAAACTACTTTTGTTGCTTAAAAAAATCTGCATTCAGAAACATTTTTAGTTTGCTCAAGATGCGTAAGTTTTGAAAAGACAAAAAGAAAAGAAGGAAAGAAAAAGAAAGCAAAGAAAAAGAATCAGTTCAACGAGTTTAATTTAAATTTTATTTTTTTACAGTTATTTTTTAAATATTCCTAGGGATTTAATTTCTTGCATTTCGCATTTGAGTTTGAAAAGTTAAGAACAACTCCCTTCCCCCTCCCCCGCTAGGATTAACGATAGTCGCTATTAAAAACGGTTTAAGAAAGGAATCTTTGAAAAAAAATATATTCCGTTCATGTTATTTGTTTTAGAGTAGGGCCATTCCATGAAAAGTGAAACCAATTGGTCGAAAATTCATATTGAAGTTATGTTGCTATGTTATACATCATTTTAAAGCTTAAGATGTATATTTTAAGAATTCTGCATTGGTTTTTTGGTGAGAGTTAGAATAATACTTGTTTTCTTAGTTGGAAGTACAATATTCACGAACTTGTAAAAATCAGAAAAAAGAACACATTTCAAATGCATATTTCTCATCGAAAAATAAAAACAAAAATAACTACTTGTAGCACAATTTTAACTACTAAGACGGTACTATAATAATATGCATTCATTGATTTCTTTTGAATTGATCTAAATGGTGTAGTTGAAGTTTGAAAAAAAGAAGTTTGATGTTACGTCTGTAACAAAAAAGAAGCAAAAGTTGTCATTACGTCCTAAAAAATCAAAATTAAAAAAAAACCCTTAATGGTCCTTTTGGCAAATTCTTAGAGTAATTGCCCACCATAGTTAAAAATATTGCAACTGATTTAGTTTTTAAATTAATGCTGTTACAGACGTAACATTTCGGATATAAAAAATGGCTCTATGTTGCGTCCGTAGCAAAAGTAAATTTCCAATTAAATAGGTAAAAAGCACAGGATGAGCAATTCATGTATATAGCATAATATGGTACGAGTACTAAAGTTTCTGGTATTCTGATTTTGAAATTTTTAATTATGTCGGCATGTAATTGAAATTTATTTCTTAAGATTAATAAAATACACATATGGTATAACTGATTATAATTTATACCTCAACTGGCATTTTTTTGCTACGTCGCATGGAAAGGGAGCTGTGGATGGAGTTTGGGGTATGGTCAAGCACCAGGTTTGGCAGAGAGTATAAGATCTAGAACAGCATTTGTCAAACGACGCTCTTTCCTTTTTTCAGTGTGCAAACTCCATTGCAGAAAAAGTTAAAATTATTTATATGCCCCAGGAAAATGTTTTAAAGCTGACGCCAAAATTGGAAGAACGGTGGGCTAACATCGCGAATTTGCCAAAAGCCCGCGAAATGCATTGTTTTCGAACAGAATACGAAAATGCCGTTCGAATTTCGAGAACGTCGGACGAAAAAGGACACATTTTTTCATTCAAAAAAAAAATTATCAAAATTGACCAACTGTCACCAAGAAGGTTAAATTTTAGTTTGGTACTAGTATTCTGCCATATGATTCAACATTTTCAAATTTTTAAGTTCTCCTAAGACCAATCACTGATTCCAGGGAGGAATTTACTTTTCCCGATTTTTTTATTTAGCAGCCCCATTATGCATTAATTTTAAGAATACAAATGAATAAATTTGTGTGAAGGCCTTCTAAACTTTTCTTGTGTCAATCTTTCTTGGAAATAATTGTCTTAAGATGCATTAATTTATTGTTACACATTGACATATCGGCATATGCTCTCAACTCCCCTAGACTTACCCAAATTTTCTAAAACTGTTACAGTATAACTTAAAATATTCAAAAAAGGTGTTAATTAATGCTACTGTATTGTTTTAGCACAAAAATCTTTGTTTATTCCTGCTTTACAATACTGTTTTCTGCTTTCAAATCAGAGATGTTACGTCTGTAACACCACTTTGTTTCGTCCGTAACAAGTTTATGAATTTTTTTCACAAATTCGGCAGTCAAAATCCACACAATCTTTATGGTTTTAGAAAGCTTGAAGTCTCTAGAACACGTATTAAAAAAAAAAGTTCAAAATTTCCATATAATTCAGAGGAATATTGTAAGTTGTATGACATAGTCGAGTTTTTGCTGTTTTGCGAATTACGTCTGTAACAGGCAGTTTTTAATTTCTGTATTTTTTTGTAATTAAGCAATCTGCACGCAAATTTAATGTAGCATAAACATCATCAAGTTACACTACAGGAAAAAAAATTGAAGACTTTCATCAGCCCAAACCAGAATTATTTGTGTTCAAAGTCTGCGATTGTTACGTCTGTAACGATGGAATTGCCCAGTAATTATATGCGTATTTTTTATTATGCACATGCTATAGATTTTAATTAGTTTAGTACGCAGGCAGTACGAGAAACCATAAAAGAAGAGAAGTAGTGTTAAGCTCAGTATCGCTATAAATGGATACTTTGGGATTTTCAAAGCCCCCGAAATCGAGAAAGATTTTTTCAAAAGTAGGTGTTCGGTTCGTCTTTTGCTCAAAAAAAAAAAATCCTTAAGAGAAAAGACCATTCTCTATTAACATTGTTTTCAAAGGTGTATGTAAGGAAGTGCCCCAGAAAGTCTTTCCCTCCTATCGCTGATCAATATTATTCGATTATCCAGGGAAATTATTCGATTAAGCGGGGATTTTTAACATTGCGTCTATGGGGAAATATTCGGTTCCGGGAGGTTTTATTCGTATAAGCGGGGTATTCGTTTATCTGTTACCCGATTAAGCGGGGACGACAGTAGTTATTATTATTCTGTTTAAGTTTACTCTTAAATTATTTACATACTTTTAGCTTGAAATACTTAAATAAATAAATAATTATTGCTAATAATAATTCGTTAGATGGCACCAGGCAGTGGTGCAACCCAAGAGGGTCAGGGAGCCCTTGCGCTTTACTCAGGAGAAAAAAGAATGTGTCTTGAGAAAATGAAGATATTTCAATTAGAAAACGCATAGAAATAATCCTAATCATTTTGAATAGAAATCTTTAAATGAAAAATATTCAACACATGTAGATCATTAGTCAGCAAATTACGTTTCTCTCTTTCTTCTCATTCCCCTTTTTTCTAGTCAGTCAGGAAATAAGAGTCTTTAAAATAATGCTCACCCAATAAATTTAAAATAAAGTGTAATCATTCCTCCCCGGATAGAAATTTAAAATAAAGTGCAATCATTTTCGGTTTTAGTTTTCTCACAAATAATTTCCAAGCTTTCAGCTGAACAAAAAAAATCGAAAAGAGGTAGAAGTTCAAGCCGGCCGAGCTAGAAAGGGCACGTAATTTTCAGTCTCTTTACCAGTAGCGAAATTAAAGAATAGAGTGCCTCTCAGTGGCGGGTTTAGGGTAGGATGTCGCCAAGCATGAATTCAAAGAAATCTCATGACCCCCCTTAAAGAGTCCAAAGAGATCTTAAAATTTCGCTTTTACAACGTGTAATTTAATTGCAGTTTCAAGACTTCAATATCCAAATATTTTCGGAAAAGAGTTCTTTTCCCGCTTCTTCTTCAGTACCTTGGTCAAACCTTGCCTCAAATGGCATTTTAGAGATTTAAAATTCAAACAGTTAACGGTAGTTGATATCCCCCTTACTTTTCTATAGTCTTTAGCTCTAAAATGTGTTTTTAGTATAGAGAGAGCTCCCGAATTACAGTCTCTTTGCCCTAAAATTTCCGGAAGAATCTCTAAATCCTTTTATTATCCTAAATGTTGTCAGACAAAGCCTAAAAGCAGTTGTTCCTATCAAGAATCATGCCGTAAGCGGCGCTATTGAATTCTTTTTAAGGGGCGTTTTTAAAAGTTTTTGTTTTCTTTTTCTTTCACGTGTGGCTCTCGTTTTTAGAAGGATCTTCGTGGAATTCTTGGATGATAAGTTTTTGCTCTTGGGATAATGGGCACCTCTGCTAAATGTAAAATTTTGAACCTTCAATTTAAAAAAAGAGCTTAAAATTGCATTCTTGAAGCTTCAATGCCGCAAAATTTAGGGGCACATCGCCCGAATCCTGCCTCTTCTCTTGATGATATTAAAGATAACTAAAAATGTTTTTAAAACATTAATTTCGGGAGAGAGTCCTTGCTAACGTTACTACCGAAGATGGTTTAAAGTAACGATGGCTTAAGGTTTCAATTTTGAAAACTTTCGGAGGGAGATCCCTAACCAATTTTTGACTCTTAACGTCTCCAAAGAGAACGCGAAATTGCGCATCTACATATCGAAAATCTTTCAGGGGAGGGTCTTTGAACTTTTACTTCTTAAAGATAACTTAAATGAGACTTCAGTTCAAAAAAAACTCATCTTCTTTTCTTTTACTCTATCATGAAGAAATCTCTCCTGAGTTGTGCTTCAGTGTCAAAATATTTCAGGAGAGATGCCCCGAGTCTCCTCAATTCCTTTAACGTCACTAAAGATAGCCTGAAATTGCGTGATTAGAATTTAAGTTTCAGTAAGTTGCTCAGAAGAGTCTTGATCCTCCAACGTCATTAAAGGTAGCATAAATAATTTAAATTTTGAAAAAAAGTTTTGGAGGGAATCTAAAATGTCGTAATTTTATATCTTTTCCAAAAATTACAATATTTTAATTCAATTTGAAAATTTCTACCTGTCTTACAGTAATAGCGAAAAAAAAAGAAAGTTGGGGGGGTGGGGGGCTAAGCTTGATTATATGGGTCCCCTCCGAAATAAAAGCCTATATACGCCACTGCTGTATCGTTACTACACTGTAGAAAACAGCTACAGTACTACCAAAAACTTCCAGGAAACTGAGATTCCCTAAACTTTTCTAATAACGATACCGCTTCTTTTTAAGTAAAATTGATAGTGTTACTAAGGAAGAAGCTGTACAGTAACTAGAAAACTTTATGAAAGCTCAGTTTTCTAGAGATCTTCTAGTATTCCTGCAGTTATGTTTTCTTAGTGCAGAAACTTTTATCTAAGTTCAGTTTACACGACATCTTCAAGTACTGTCTAATCTTTTATCGTAAAACTTTCCTCGCTTTTGCGCATGCCTGAGGTCTCTTTGGTTCTCACGCCTCAAAATAGGGGAGAAATGCGGCGTAACATTCAACAGGAAGTAAGAAGCGAAAGCACCGGCAAGTGCGTCTCCTTATCCTATCACCCCTTTTTCAAATGGAAGCGTTCCTGACTGCAAGGCGCGCCTTTCGTGGTTGGACAGTAGTGCTGCAGTTTTTTTAGTGTAGACTGTGTGTGTGTGGATATTCAAAAATCACAATTTTGCCGAACAAGCTAGCTTGAAATTCTCAGTATTTCTGATTAGCCTAAGTATTATGTGAAACTAAAATTGTTTGTTTCAAATTGATAGCTCAGCAGTAAAAAATGTGTTTCGTAATTTTAAAAGATGCATGCTAATTACTCTTTTGTATGACTACTGTTTGAAATTTTCTGAATTATAAGTAAAACTTGAAATGGAATTTGAACAGGAAGAACGAAGTCCTCGAAACCAGGAATAAAGCTTTATTTTTCTATAACGTATAGACCATATAATACATATGCAATCTACATTACTGGTTCACCCTAGAAGACAAAACAGTATTTCTAAAAGTTTTTAGCCATGAATTTCCCAAATAACAATTAGTTACAAAAAAAAGTGTCTCTGCTAGAAATAAATTGAAAATCATTGTTTATTTTGAATCACAAATATTACTTTTATTTACAGATGTATCAAAGTCGTAAAACAAATTATAACTACAATTGAAAATACTATTATTTTTTTATCTATTTTTGTTTCAAAAACACCAGAAAGTTTCTTGAAATTGAAAATTATTTTTCTAGTGTTTATGCTAATTTTGCTTACTTAAGCATTCAAAAACTTTTAAGATGTCTCCAACAGTTAAATTAACAACTGTGGGTTTTTAATTTTTTTTTCATAATTTCAAAGAATGAAACTTTTTACAAAATAGATTTATTTAGAAAAATTATTTCAAATTCAACTTGTTTTCCTTATTGTTTGGAATGCTTAGTATTTTAAATTTAATGCTTTTCAGTTAATTTGAACGGAAATAAACTGCACGAGATGGTGCAAATTCGGTGAAGATAATTTATTTACTGTAAAAGTAAAACGCTGGGAAGATTTGGAAGAAATCAATTTATCACAGTAATCTAAGTATCTTGAATCAATTTCTCAGCTTTCTCACCTCAGAAGAGTTTCATAATTATTTCTCCCTTAAGGGAATAAAAATTTTAAATGAACTGGATCGTAAATTGAACTTTATTTCTTTTCTTAATAAGAAAGTTTCCAACGCGTAGCTTACAAATAAGCCGAGTAGATTTAACTTGTAATTAAGATATTCATTTTTAGCCCTTTTCCATAAAAAAATTTATGGATGATAACTGCAGAAGTAAGAGAAAGCACGAAAATAAGCTTTTTTCTCAAGTAAAATGGTCAGTAAAAATGAAAAGAAGCCACAGTTTAACTCGATGAAATACTAAAAGTAATTATTTTCATTATTTTTACTATTCATGTATTAGTTTATAGTAATTAACAAAAAATCAGCATTCTGATGGAAATGTAAAAATTTCTTCTATGCGTTTAAAGCTATTAATTGTAAATCTACATCAATTTGCGAAAAAGGACCAACTTTGCGTTCCTATATTAGCTCAATCATTCTTCAATTCTCGTCTGCGTATGGCCCCGTCATAAAAACGGACGTTTCTGAAATTAAGCGTGGCCGAATGCCATCTCTTGACACTGGCAGCCAACCTTTACTTTACCATGCCAAAGTAGAAAACAATGAGGTTTCTCGTTATCACGTTCATCTTTTTTAACTTAAAAAAAAGGATGGGCAAAGGTAAGAATCCAGCGAATAGGAGTTATGGTGCTACACTACACTGTAAAAAATGAATCGTTTTTACAATATAATACAGCTATTGTATGGTAATAAACTGTAAAAATTGCTAATTTCACAGTAATAAACTGTAAAACTGATATTTTTACAGTTTAGTGCCGTGCATTTTGCTTTTTTAAACTGGAATCTCTGCTTCCAGTATTATACTAATGTTTTTACAATATAATACAGCTAAATTTTACGGCAATAAACTGTAAAACTGCTAACTTTACAGTAAGAAATTGCAAAATTGCTAGTTTTACAGTTATTACTGTGCATTTTACAGTTTTAAATTGGAATCTCGGCTACCAGTATTATACTGTAAAAACAACAGTTCGTTTTTGGCAGTGTATTGCACATTCTCTCAACCAGAAGTTTTGCAATATTTGACAAATATTAT
Source organism: Uloborus plumipes (assembly GCA_038373865.1). Lineage (NCBI taxonomy): Eukaryota > Metazoa > Arthropoda > Arachnida > Araneae > Uloboridae > Uloborus > Uloborus plumipes. The sequence goes on from JAXGGA010005069.1 coordinate 56,354, forward strand.
AGAGAACACATCTTGCAGATCTCAGGGTTTAATCAAGGGGTGTCCGAAAAGTTTGATTATGTTCAAACTTAAGACTAAAAAGAAGGGGGTTCTACAGATTTTTTTTTCTTCTGAAAACCACTGGTCTAATCAACTTACAGTAATATCTTAATGTAAGTGAACAATTTTCTTACTAACGATGAACAGCAACAAAAAATTATTTTCGCATAAAGTTCGAGTCATAACAAAAACATGCTATGCATTTTGTTCCCAGAGAAAAGCGGGATGAGCAGAGATTTTTCGCTCTACAGCAAAATAGAAACTTTAGATATATTCTGATATATTTTAAGAAAGAAAGAAAGAATCCCACATGCAGTTACATTAAAATTGAAAATATAAATAGATTCTGAATAACATTAAACTAAAAGTTCATTTTTCTGAACAAAAATTCCTTTCCAAATAAATCATGCTTGAAACTTCTGCAAAGCGGAGCAACTCCAATGCAAGTCGCACATCAATCACATTGCCTTATGCTTCCAGGTACTTGAGTTTTCTTACTTTTTCCATTTCCTTTGGGCTGGAAACTTACCTGGCATACATTCTTTTCATCTCAAAGATTCCTTTTCTTACTTGTATGTAGGCTTATTATTAAAATACTGTTTCTTATTCTTGATATTTACGAAACGTTCCTTACATTCCCAGGAAAGTTTTAATTGCTTTGGGATTAGGGGGCTGGTATTTTATAGCTTTTTGGGTTTTGTTTTTATTTTTCCCTGAGTTTTTTGCCTTTTGTAAGTGAAATAGATTCGTTGATCATTATTTTCTGGTAATTAGTTTAGATACTTTTAGACTAAAAGTAGTTTGTTAAAAAATCTTTTCGTCAACCTGGCTTTGCTCGCTGAAAATATGTCAACTTCATTCATTTCATAGACTTTTATTTTTCAATTTTAGTGTAAGTTAGCAAAATTTATTTAGAATCTTTGTATGACAATATTTTATCACGTAAAAAACATGCTAGGACGTAATTAGTGTTTTTAGAGGCTAATTAGTGTTTTTGTCTTTCTAACATTTTTACATTGTTAAGTTTTCAACTTCCACTAATAACACAGGTCTGCAAAATTAAACTTTTTAAAATTTGTTTTGATTTAGTTAACCGAACTTTATGTACTTTCTTGCGCTGATTTCAAAAATGGCTTTAGTTTCTTTCTATCACGTAAGGCTTGCCTACAAAATAAAGTTGAAGTTTTTGGAAAAAGTACAAAAAACGGATAATTTTAGATTTGTTTTTTATTTTAACTTAAAGTAAAAGCAGAAAAATAAACAACGATACCTAACTGAAATGAACAAAATAGTGATGCCATATGTTGCAAAGTTATTATAAGTCTTCGTACAATCGTTTTCTTTTTTCCATCAAAGCAGTTATTGCAGTTTATTACCGTGCATTTTACAGTTTTAAACTGGAACCTCTACTACCAGTATAACACTGTTGGTTTTACAGTATAATACAGCTAAATTTTACGTCAATAAACTGTAAAATTTCTAACTTTACCGTAAGAAACTGTAAAATTACTAGTTTCACAGGTTATTACTGTGTATTTTACAGTTTTAAATTGGAACCTCGGCTGCCAGTATTATACTGTAAAAAGAACAGTCCATTTTTTGCAGTGTGGCAGCACTTGTCTGGCACAAGACATAACTATTCTTACACCTGAGGCAAACACAAAAATGACGCAACAGTTAAATTCGTCAAAACAATTACGTTGTCACATTATCACCCATGGCATTCCTAAAGTAACCTGCTTACGGTAATATTTTTTCGATATGACAATAATAAAAAGAACACGTTTTGTATCTTTAAAATATTTGAGATCAGTGGATTTAACTTGAACATATATCACGTATATTTCATTTAAATTGTAGATCTCAGAAGTTTGAGTTTCTTGGTAAAAACTTTGAGCTCAGCGCATCAAATCATTTTCAAATTACCCTGCAGTAAAACTACTCATTACTGCTTTACGTCGAAAAGAATGTACTGTTTTAATCAATATCTGAATATTTTATTTTTAGATGGTACAAATACATACTGTTTAAAAAAATCATCATATTACCAAATAATTTAAATGCTCGAATATTTTTCCTAGAAACATCAATATTAGTCGCTGATTCTTTTTTTTTTTTAATATCAAAACACTCACTTATCGTAATTTAAAAAGGGCATGCTACATCATTTTGTGCTCGGCAAGGAAACCATCGATCATTTTTACCTGATTTTTTAATAAAGAAGTCCAAGAACTTCAGTTATTACTCCCTCAAACCACGCGCGTAAAAAAAGTTTCATTAAAGAAATAAACTGAAAAAAGAAAATAAGTGTCAGTAAGTTTAATTAACAGCTCCGTAAAAAATATCAATAACTTTTTTTACTGTTGAAAATGTTTAACTGCTAAAAATGAGCTTTTTACTTCAATCAAAAGAAAAAAATTCGCTGTATAAAACTTATGCATTATATGCATTCATACTTGACATTATGTTTCATATTAAATATTTGTCATGCTTTGAATTTAATGATAATACGTGAAGTAGAAATTCTTTCTCATAACGTACATGTACTTATGGCATATACAGTAGGGTGTACCACGATTTTTTTTTTTACAAATTCAAAATTTTAAGTTGATAAAAAGCTGTCACTATATTCATAGTTAACAAAAATATTTATTTTGAAATTGAAAAATATTTCATGCATTTTTTTAAAAAATCATCGTTTTTACTAAAAAAACATGTAACTTCAAGGTAATCCCGGTAAACCTAAATATTTTTAAATTTCAAAATAACTTTTTGGTAACTATGTGAACATAGTGACAACTTTTTATTAAACTTAAAATTTTGAATTTCCAAAAAAAAAATTTTTTTCGTGATGCTCCTTAATATATAGTGGAGTTCTGACAATTCGAAACCTTATAACTCGAATATTCATTTTTATCTCGTAGTTTTCATTGGATCTCAAACTTTTGAGAAGGTTGTGGGAATTACCTGCAACTCGAACTACCAATAACTTGAAGCTTTTAGCCGGTCCTTTGGGAGTTCGAGTTATCAAGATGCTACTCCGGTTATACAAGTGAAGCATCAAAATAAGCAAAAACGTATGAAAGCTTTCTGTCTACGATGAAAGCGCTGAACTCAGTAATAATGGCCATTTTGTTGTGACCATTTGCTTTTATTACTCAAAATGACTATTTTTTACTGACTAGAGGAGGTAAGGGAGATATGATATGCTTTTTCATTTTTATTTTTTTAAGCTGAAAAAGAAAGTTTTATCTTAAAGAACTTAGTCAGGTTTTCTGAATAAGTCATTTTTTATTTACATATTATCTTTTTTTTTCGTTTGGTGTTTTTTTATTATTATGATTTATTTCTATTCAAAATACTTAGTTACAACTATTTGACTCATTCGAACCTCGCTTGAAATTTACTGCTGAAGAAAACTACTGAATAAGCTGCTCTATAAGCTACAACAAGAACCAAACTTAATAACACAACTATGGAAAAAGTCGTAACTAAAGAATATGATGTAGACCCTGCACTACTTTCTTGAGAGCCTTTTAAATAATCGTTTTTTTTTTTATTTTACTAGAGCCCAAGCTCTAGTAAAATAACGTTACTGTATAAAAGAAATTCCTTCACAATTATTTAGCGGCATTAAAAAAGCTCGAGTCCAATCCTTAGCATGCATCCGACAATCATTTTAGCCCTCTCCTGAAAAGTTACGAAAATGTACTTACGTTAATATTTTTCTGAGGTACAGATTCAAAGGATACATAGGTTGAAAAATAAAATTTTATAAAAAAAAGTAAAACCGACCTCAAAAACGCAGCTGAAAATAGCTCTAAAAAGTAAAAAATACATTTATTCTTTGAACACCATCGATACTACTTTTAAACATGAGTTTTGAAGTCGGTGCCGAAACAGTTAATAAAATCATTCGTACCCATTGATTGTACCATTTGATTGATTTTTCCTCTCAAACAACACTTGGAATTGATTATGAAATATTTATGGCTGTTTTTATTATGAAACATGTAACTGAAGAATGGGCACGAATGATTTTATTAACTGTTTCGGCACCGACTTCAAAACTCATGTTTAAAAGTAGTATCGATGGTGTTCAAAGAATAAATTTATTTTTTACTTTTTAGAGCTATTTTCAGCTGCGTTTTTGAGGTCGGTTTTACTTTTTTTTATAAAATTTTATTTTTATTTCATTCTTTTCAGTGTAAATGTATACCCGGAATAGTGTCATGTTGCCATCGTGACGCTTCATCTCACTTTACTAAAGCGTCTAAAATTTTAAGCGATTGCCACTAACAACATTTTTTTTTTCTTTTTAGGATTTATTTCTATGCTGATTTAATTAAAACATTTTTAAATTACTAGTTTTTTACCCGATTATGATTCTAAAACTGGCCTACAGGTTAATCCACAAAGTAAATATTTACCGCCGATTCATTAGTGCATCACTAATTTTAAAATTTAAAAGTTTATGTGATGGGAGCCTGAAAATATATTTTTTTAAAAATTGGGGTACTCAGGACTAAATATGTTCTATCAGTAAAACTGCGATTTGCATGCCGCATAATCGTTCGACGTAGACAGTGCATTTTTTTTCTACTGCTTGAAAATCCACCGACTCCGTCGAGCATCGAACTTAAGCTCTTGCGAATGAGAGCCCAGCGTCTTACCGCTAGGCCACTCTATCGGCGAGCTAGTGTGACCTAATGGACATCAAATCGCAAGTGTGTGCGCGTGAAATTTGAAATTCAATTCATGCGCAAAGAGGGTGCGCATGAACGGAATTCTGAAGATTTCCCTCAATTTCTTCAGGGTTCCGTTCTCAAACCCCGCATCAGGGGACCATGGGATCACCAGGGAGGTGTACCCTTTCCAACAAAAAAAAAATTACCAAAATCGGTCTATTCAGTAAAAAGTTATGCGTGGTCATACATAAAAAATAAAATATACCGGTCGAATAGAGAACCTCCTCCGTTTTTTCGTCGGTTAAAAAAAACCGTCAACTGAGTGGAATGAGCCAATGCCACTGATTGGAAACTGCGTCAGGACATTGTTATACAGTCGCTTCAGCTTCTTGGTGATGAGCTACCGGGCCAAAATAGTATTACAACAGTCTTCCGTACACCCTCCTTGGTACCAGTGCATTTTTTTCCGTTTCCCCTAAATAAAGACCACCCTACACTGTAAAAAATTAACGGTTTACAGTATAATGCAGCTAATTTTATAGTTATAAGGGCGATTCTCTGTAAACTGGTAATTCGCTGTCCGGACTGAGTATTTTAAAACTAATAAAGTGTAAGAAAGTAATTATCACTCTTAATACAAGTAAAGCATTAATACTTTGTGGCCCAATTGTATTTGGAGTAATAACACTTTAATTTTTTTTCTAGAAATTATCTAAGCGCCGAAAACACAGTCCCCTGACTGTCCCAATCCCATAGTTTAACTGTTAAAGATAGTATTTCAAAAAACCTATTAACACTACATAAATTTGGCAATTAATATTTAAAAATAGAATAATGAAGCTATATTTTTCTTATGAAATAAGGTATAATTATGTATTTATAAAACTTAAAATTATCAAGTAAATTCTGTCCGGAGTTTTTTCAAACAGTCCCCTGCCACAAATTCAAAGCTGTAATACGAAAAATCTATAACTTTTGCAAATTCTTTTTGGCATGAAGTTTAAAGTAATCAGTATGAATTTGACGAAATTGCCAAGAACGGTGTTGAAACGCTACTTTTCTTAGTTTGAGGGCCACATTTGTGATGAAAGTATGCATCAGGGTCGTTGCGAAAACAGTCCTCTGGGAAGTGATTTTATTAATGTCAATTAATTTAATTATAAAACATATTAGTTATTATGTCCACGATTTGTGCCTCAATTTATAGGTAGTCTCGTAATTAATTATGTTCCATTAGTTTTGCAGATATTACGCAACAAAGAGCAAAAACACAGTCACCTGGCACAGTCCCCTGCCTAGTTATACTAGGCGGGGGACTTACCCCCTATCATGATTTATCAGAAAAACACAAACTTCAATTGGCCCTCTTTCAAACCAAAGTAATAGATTCATTTTCTGAGCAATAGTATTATAATTATACGAACATTTCAAAAAACCGTGCCCGGACGATTTCGGGTGAAAAATGACGAGTTTACAGAGAATCGCCCATAAACTAAAATTGCTACTTTTACAGTACTAAACTAAAATTGCTAATTTTACAGTAATAAACTATAAAATTGCTAATTTAGCAGTTTATTACCGTGCATTTTACAGTTTTAAACTGGAACCTCTGCTGCCAGTATTATACTGCTGTTTTTACAGTATAATACAGCTAAATTTTACCACAATATACTATAAAATTGCTAACTTTACAGTAAGAAACTAAAATTAGTAGTTTTACAGTTTATTTCTGTGCATTTTACAGTTTTAATTGGAACCTCAGCTACCAGTATTATGCTAAAAACACAACAGTTAATCTTTTGTAGGGTACAAGGATACCCTAGATACCAGCAAAAAGGCTTTCACCGGTGCTCTATGAAACCGACTAACAAATAGCTTTATAAGCGTAAAAAAGCCATAGCCTAAAGTGCATTGACTCTTAAGGATTACATTTTTAAGGATCATGATGTTTTGTTCCGATATCTTTAAAACTTTTTTTACTACCTTTTATCATTACTCTTTACACAGACTATGTTCATCGTAACGGATGCACCGATTAATCGGCCATAATCGGCCACTTTGCCGATTATTAATAATCGGTACAATTGGGCCGATTAATAGGCCGAAAAATACTCTTCAAGTATTATTCTTTAAAGTATACCTTCACTAAGAAACAATGATGAATAATTTTATTAACAGTAGTATTAATTCTCAGAGTTGATATAAAGGTTTTTTAATTAATTCTCCTATTTAAAATAAATATACATAGACAATGTTGCAATATTTTTCATGTTGCGATAGTTTTCTAATTAGAACAGTTCTTTTAGATGACCTCCAATTTTCAAAGAATAAAAGTATTGAATTAAATTGCTACTAAGTATTAAAAAATATGAATTAAAAGTACTCTTAAATTGGAGTGCTTACCACAGATTTCCCCTCCCCCTTTTTATGAATTTTTATGTCCAATTAACATAACTAACAATGTCTTAATTATATTATTTACAATAATATGAAAGTTGGTTCTAAGAAATTTGATAAAACATTGAAATTATTTTGTTAAAATTAGGAAAATGAAAAAAAAATCTCAGAGATAAATTACTTACTATTTCTAAACTTGGATTTGTTTAAGAGAGAAAAAAAAGTGATGGTAAAATTGGTAGTAGAAAAATAATCATCCTTATCATTAATCCCCTCATCCGATAAATCGGCCGATTATCAACAGCCGATTAATCGGTAATCGGCCAATTTGCTTATCGGTGCATCCCTATTCGTCATTTGCAATAGAAAAATGCTAACAATTCAAGCTAAAATAAGCATAGTCTGTGGGCCAAGTGCAAATATCGTTCAGGTTCGTTTACCAATCTTAGGGACTACGAGAACTTGCTTGAAATCTATTAATATTGATGTACTCAATCGAAAAATCCAATGTTCCCAAGCGGAACTTGTCTCATTAAGTTTTAATTAGTAATTGAAACACGAACTCTTTTCCTTGGCCTGCTCACTCTTTCACTAGAGACGTTGTCCCTAGGTGGCGCTATTGCACAAAATATTTGCAATCTAAAATTTTAATAAACAGTTTTTCAACCATAATTTTACTTTTTTACTCGATTTTACATTTCAAAATATATTAATACGTTTTGAATCACTCACTTTTTTCGCTGTGTGACTTAATATAAAATCAAAATCGAACTTTGTATCAATCCGCCAGGCGTTTCAGATATTCTCATTCTTTATTTTTGATCAAAGAGCGCCAGTTCGCGCGGTTTCGTTATGCGTCGCTGTCTTTTATGGCTTGATATCCCCTTTTGGCGATGTTTCACAAAGAGCAATTTTTAGTGGAACGACATTGTTGTATACCGTATTTTTTGCCGTATAAGACGCACCGTCTCATACGGCATAAATTTAAGATTAATTAAAATTGGGGGATTTAATTTAAAATTGGGTGTGTCTTACACGGCGAAAAATACGGTAATATTGCGTTTTTTACGCTGCTATTTTGAATAACGTTTGATTTTTCCAAATTTTAATTAAATCTTATAAAATTGAGTGTTTATTGTTTTTGCTACATAACTTGCAGTCGTGAAAGGAGTTAGTGTAGGAGATATAGAGATTAAATAAGAACCAGTTTAGACATTTTTTGTTGCTGCTTTATTTCTAGAACATAAATTAACTATTACTGTTTTTCAGAAAACCAATACTTATAAAATCACAGGCCCGTCATTTGGGGGAGGGGGGGGGAGTCAATTCCTCTCCTTCCCGGCTTTGAAAAATCAATTTACATGTAAGCGGGCGTGGTTTTTGTCATTTTTGGTGCAATTTACATTGTGTATGCAGTGTTTGCCCCCGCTCCCCTGGAAAAATTTGAAATAGCTTGTGTAAATACATATAGGATATATAAGCAAGGGCGGATACAAGGGAGGGGCGATGGGGGCGATCGCCCCTCCCTTGAGGGACTCTTCCACAGCGGTTCTTAGATTTTGAAGTTCAAAAAAGGCAGTTTTAGTTGATATTTGATGATATTAAGAGAAAGGGTGAGGATTCGGAGCTCTGATCTGGAAATTTTTCGAAATGGAAGACCAAAACATTTGTAACCAACATGTGTTAACAAGGGTGCATGGAGAAAAAAATGGGCAAGTAAGAAAAAAAAACTCAATCGCCGCTCCCTTGGAACATTTCTGGATCCGCCCTTGTATATAAGGGACTGATTTGTTACCACGAATAAGTAAGTTTTGAACGACGTCAATCGTCGCCAAATATGATTCGTGACTTTTTCCGTCAATTTTGAGCTTTTAAAAGTAATGCATATTGTATGATGTGCTTTAATAAGTGTAATTTAAAATTTTAAATGAAACCATTAAGATCATGACAGGACCTATAGTCTGTGGGCCAAGCACCGATATCGTTCAAGTTCGTTTACCAATTTTAGGGACTACGGGAACTTGCTTAAAATCAACTAATAGTGATGTACTCAATCGAAAAATCCAATGTTCCCAAGCAGACCTTGTCTCATTAAGTTTTAATTAGTAACTGAAATAGGGACTATATTCCTTAGCCTGTTGGCTCATTCACAACAAAAATTGTCTCTAAGTGGCGCTGTTGCACAAAATATTTGCAATTTAAAATTTCAATAAACAGGTTTTCTACCCTAGTTTTTCTTTTTCATATGATTTTATGTTGCAAAATATATTAATAAGTCATAATATACTTACTTCACGTCTTTTGTGATTCAGTTACTAAGGAAATCACAAAAATGTATCAATCCACATTTCCGTTTGTTCTTAATCTCGTTGTTTCATTAATGGCAATATATAATCCAGTCAATGAATACATTATAGAATGCATGGAATATGCGAGAGTATTTGACTACAGAATATTGTTAGGGGTAGTTAGTAAGTTAATATACTGAAAGTCCCCGACCCTGGGGGGTGAGCTAAAGGTGGGGGGGGAGGGGGAAGCAAATTTTGGGTTTCTCGAAAAATCGCGGAAATGGTGGGAAAAATTGGTTTAAAATAAAAATTCAAGCTAAACAAACTTCGTATAACAGTGTTCTACACATATTTGTCGAATTTTCAATAATTTTCCAGGTGTGTATTGTGAAAAAACGAGAAATTTCGGAAAAACTCTCTATTTTTGTCAAGCAACGTTGATTGGTTCTATTTTAAAAAGGGAGACAGCTTGATTACGAAAATGCACGCTAGCAGCATTTCCACGTACTCCGATATTATTTTATTTTTATAGAAATGATAAGGAAGAGAAAAAAAAACACCAACATAAATCAACACCTCAAATATACGAATGTAACGAAAAACAAAACAAACCAAAACAATGAAAAATCCCTTCTCATTAGTTATCTCTCTTATCACAATCACCCCCTGTTTCATAAAATCGGTTGAGACCTGACGCATGCGCGAATTCGAGGAAGGTCGCCGAAAAGAATATCGAACAGTATCTATATATCCATCTATATGTACATATAAATATATAGGCAGAGACAGACACATATATATGATATTTAACGTAATTATCCGCCCCTAGAATTCCATTTTCGTATATTTTGCCATCTATCTTTAATGGCCTGTAAAAAACTAATGAGACAATATTTTTTCGGGAACATTGTGTTTTTTTCATCTGTAGACTCTAAGGATTCAGAAAAATATCACATTTTGTAGTCCCCGAAGTTGGCAAACGAAACCATGTTTCTAAGCATCTTTTCTGCCTTCGGCCCACAGACTAGCAGTTTTACCTCCAGCAAGCTGAATTATTGAATCGCTTTACAAATGAACTGTTTGATTATAATGTCACTAAACGAGCATGGTTTTATGATGAGAAATCTTGCAATATATTTTACTTTGAAAAATACAGCTTTATTAATTTAAGGAAAGAGACCGAATAACTGATATTAAATGTCTTCTAAGATTTCCATAGTGAACAAGTTCTATTCTCAGTGGACTCTAAATGATTAATTAAATTAAATCTTTGAAAACTTACAAAAACAGTGTCTCTTCACTAAAATGAAGTGAGGACAAAAATGTAAACGAGATAAAATATTCGATGACAAATTTTCAAAAGTATGTGATCCTTAAAACTTTTAATTTGCTGTTTTCGAAATTCTTTTAAACTCGGAGTTTGGAGCGGAAATTAAAACATTACCTTTCCCCAAGGATACTTTTATTTGCTCCTCTTCTTTTACCTGCAGTATGTTGTCTATTTCCTGTCTTGGTGAATTAATGAAGACTTCAAGTAAAATCAGAGTAGCTAATAGGGTTGTTTTAATTAAGTTCGGTTCCTTAAGCCGAGTTTGTTAAATTTTTGTCGCTAATATTCATTAAATTTAATCAACTATAGAAAATAAGAAATTATTCATGTATTTTTGATTGTTACCAAATGTCTGGAAAACGTTATTCTTTATCAACTAGTTAGAAGGAAAAAACATTTTCCTTCACAAACAGTGCTATTACTGTTTTTTAACTTGTTTCTTTTTTGTATTTGATATGTTTTTGTTTCAACTTCTTTAAAAACAAGATAAAAGCCCTGAAGTCTTCAATATTAAAACCCATCTTAAAGCAAACTAACATAACAAAAAGTTAATATAGTGCAAATTTATTTTGAATTTAGAGCAGCCTTACGCATCCCCCCCCCCCCCCATTTAGCAAACCCGGTGGCAATAAAATAAGGGAGGACTTGATGCCTTAAATAAACCTCAGTTTCTTTGAATTATTTTTAGTTTGAAACTGTTTTTCTCAGACGGTCAACACAAACTGTTTTTCGGCAATTATTTTTAAACCTTGGAATAAAACACCGGGGCACCGGGAAATACAGAATTGCAATTTTGATGCAGAAAAAACTCTTTAAAACGACATTAAAAGAGGACGAGGTCCTTTATTGTCTCAGCAACTGAAAATAATCTTGATATCTTGACTGAAATTTTCGAATAGGGAAGAATTCGAAGAGGGAACAGGTTCAAACGACCTGTTGTTGCTGCTATGCCTGAGTGAGATTTGGCGCAAATTGAAACTTTTCACAAACCTCCCGACATTACCATGCAAAATGACAGAGTCACAAGTTTTGAATTCAACTTCAGCTTTTCTGCTGATGTCAAATAGGACTAATTAAAGAAAAATTGCGTATAACACTTCATCTTAAGTGTGAAAATTTTGTGGCGATTCAAATATCACTCATTAAAACTAAAAACACCATCAAGCCTATGGTTTTGATTTCAGTTTTTAATGAATATTCTTACATTCATGTTTCCCTAAGTATTGGGTCAAGTCTCCCTAGGCTTAGGAATACTTGACCCATATTTAAACTTGGGGCATATAATTTTTTGGAACATTTCTACTTCGATTGATACTATTATTTTAAGTCACTACAAAGTACTGATTCAGGCACTAATTACATAAAATTTTTATTAAGTTCTAACTATTGAGCAAAAAAAATAAAAAATGAGAAACCAAAAAGTTGGGTCAAGTCTCCTTAGTTTCTCCTATCGAAAATAAAAAGTAATTAAATGTAAACTATAATTTGCTTTCAAAATGTAGCTTTTGATCAGTTTTATTTTGATAACTTTAAAAAAAGGTAAGTTTTAATAGAAAAACACTTTTGAGTTCCTATTGATTATTTTTTCTGAATAAGAACGTAGAAAATACATAAAAATGCTTCGAAAAGCAAATACATTTTTTAGCCCTATTTTTCATTTCTGCATTAAATTTATTGAGTTCCTTACTGCATTATTCTTAAAAAGTACTGAAAGTAATATCATTAATAGCCTCCAACTATACAGGATAGGTATTATTTTCTGTTGAGTGCTCGCAATGAACATGCTTCATTTGCATATTTTTCCGAATTTGACTGCTCAATTAAACATTTCATGAGCTAAGTGGTCCTCCTATTTAATTATGATCCCAATTGGTTCGAGCACGTTAATTCTCAAATTGCTATTTACTTTTAAACACACTTGAATGACTCTTTGAATAATATCCTTGCAATATCTCGTTCATTTCAACTGGCTGATTTCAAATAAATTACACAGGTCTGCAACCAAAAAATTACTTAGGATATTTTGAGAGTTATTTATGTTTTTTGGTGCACTGAATTCGAAAATGACCTCCGTTTTTATCCATTACGTACAGTTTTTCCACAAAACGCGTGTACTGAGTGTGGTAATGTACCATTTTACCTCTATATAACTGAACAAATACTATACTAATTTATGATTAAAAAAAATTGTTACACGTAGTTTTTCTTATTTGCTTCTTTGATGTTCAAAAACTACGCACGGTTATAAAAACTGCAAAAAAAAAAAAGGAAGAGTGCGAGAGTGCGGGTTGGATGGGAGTAGGTGCAAACAGAACTGCTACACTCACCTACAGAGCCACATTGATCAAGTTCAAATATGTTGCACTTAGTTCTTGGACTATTAAGGATTTTATAAATATAAGGGTGATAGTGACAAGAGAGATGAGAAATGTGAGAGGATTTTATTTATTTATTTTTCTCATTGGTTTCGTTTAATATAAGTATTGGGTTGTGTTGATGTTTTTTCTTTTTAATGTATTTCCCTTCCTTATTAGATCCAGGAAAATAAAACAATATCAGAAGAAGCAGAAATGCTGTCATGTTGCATTTTTTAATCAAATTCACACCCCTTTTTCAAACTCAAAGGTGCTATGTGCTAGTCGTAGCTTTCCACGTTGAACAGTATAGTGGTTGATCATGAAAAGGTTCTGCTTCCACCTCTCGTTAAATTAGGACTGATGAAGCAATTGATCAAGTGTTTGCCAAAAGATGGAGACTTTCAAATATATTTGTTCGATGTTTCCAAAATTTTCTGAAGCTAAATTGAAAGAAGGAATATTCACAGGACTTGAAGTGAGCAAACTTTTATCTTACCCAATTTTTTTTTTTTTTATCAATCAATGAATGAAACTGAAAAAGAAGCCTGGAACTCATTCAAAGATGTAGTACAAAAGTTTTTGGGAAGTAACAAAGACTCTGCTATAAAAACCTCGTTAAGATAATGTTGGCTGCATTCAAAGTTCAACACTGCAACATGAGCTTGAAAATCCATTTTCTACATTCACATGTAGACTATTTTCCCGAAAACCCTGGTGACTTTAGTGAAGAACAGGATGAGAGATTTCATCAAGATGTGAAAGACAGAGACGTTACCAAGGAAAGTGGGACGTAAATATGATGTTGTTGGATGCTCAAGCGGGAAACAGAGTTTCAACCAATGAAAGCGCGCCAATAGGAGTATTAGTGAAAAGAAAAAACGGTTCTACCATGAAAAGTAGTAGACACGAAACGTGATCCACTTTTTAAAAATGTGCTGTAATGAGTAAAAAAATGTACAACTTTTTTTCCCAATAAATACAGGATTTTATTGGCAACTTTTATTTTTTGACTTTCACAATTAAGTCCTCATATGTTGCAAAAAATCTGTGCGTGATAGAAAAAATGAAGCTCATGTTCGGATGCAGCACGCCGAAAAACATTAAAATCAGTCAAAACATCCCATGCATCCATCCGTTCGAAATTTGTTTTTTGCAGACCTGTGTTATTTTTTACTTTGAAATTAACATTTGAAATATTTCTCTTTGTTTTTTCATCTTTGAGTGTTTCAGTTCAGTAGTGTAGCATTGATTTTTACACGAACATCGCACACAAGGATGTGCATTAGGGTGGAGCGAAAAACAAAAATTTTGGAATTTTATTCTGTAATACCAGGCAAAAGCTGTGCATGCGTAAGTACAAAACACATACAAAATATTATCAAGTTTGAACAACTCCTTTAGGGTCCTACCAGGGCTTGAATTTCTCTAAAATTATGAAAAAATGCCAATTTTCTAAATTTTTTTGGAAAATACAAATAATCACCATTTTTGTTCTATAACCATTAAAATGCTTCCTTTTTACACTCTTTTCGTGCATCTTCAAAATTATTTACATTCTTTTCAGTATTAAATTGGTACATAAACCGTAAAGTTCCGTAAAATTAACCAAAAATTGACTTTTTTTACCATTTTTTGCACATAGCAATAATTTTCCTTTTGTAATCCAGATTATATATTTTTCCAATGAATGGGCAAAATGCAGCTTTTAGTTGTAAATGCAATTATATTTCGTTACATTAACAGCCCATAACGCACCGCAAGGAGGCAGCTGTATTTCGGGAGTCATTCTGCCTTTCCCATCCACCCAGCCACGTTGTTTACATAGTTTCAACACATTTATACCGATGCAATTACTATCTGATGTTAAAGAGGTTTCTCCTCTTGAATCAAAGTTTGAAGTTTGACTCATGACCCAGTTTTTACATTGACGATTGTAAGCATAAAGTTTTTCATTCAAATTCATATCTTGTCTCTTACAGCAATCTGCCGTCTCCACTAACCAGTTTTGCACCCTTAAAACAGTCGGAGTGTAGAAGAGGTATACCTATTGAATCACTGATAAAGTACAACTTGTTTTTGAAAAGTTGTCTTATTAACATTGCAAGAACTCGGTGGAAGATACCAAAGCTTTAAAAACGGATAAAAGTACTTGATGGACATTTTCAATGTAATTCAGAAAGAAAAAATTACCCTGATCTCACTATCAAAAATTGGAGACCTTTCAGTCATTAGCTTTAATTAATTCGAGCTAACATAGTTACGAAGCTGTAGATTTTCAAGCTGAGTTTTTAATAAGGTATACTCGTCAGTTATAAAATTAAAAAATACGCTTCTATATATTTCAAGAAATTAGAAATTTAAAAAAAAGAAAGAAAATTTCCATGGGTTGCTGTAATCATATTAAAAATTGCACATTCTATAAAAGTTTAAAACTATAAGAATAAATTGACTGGTTAACGCGTGTTACTTTTCTTCCATTAATGATGTCAATTAAAAAAATCTCATAGTTTGAACTTTGAAAACTTAATATTGGTCATAAAAGTTCTCATTTAGTTATCAAAGTGTTTTCTGATGTTGTATGCCATTCCGTAACTCAACTCCTTCACAGTTTGACTATCGTCCACTGCCATGGCCAATTACAAGTTCTCAAAATTAACAAAGCAGGCATTTCTTCGAATCAGCGGATCCACGAAGAATAGAAGTTCATCAATTAAATGAGTTATAGATTGCGTAACTTTCATTATACATACAATTCCATGTTTCACTGAAATTTTCTTTCTTTTTTTTAATTTCTAATTTCTTGAACCATTATATTATTTAAAGATATAACTGACGAGTATCTTCATCTCATTAGAAATTCATCTTGAAAATTAACAGATTCACAACCCTGTTAGCTCAAATTAACGAACGCTAATGCCTGAAAGGTCTCCGATTTTTGATAGTGAGATCAGGGTCACTTTTTTCTTTCTGTATTACATTGACAATGTCCATCAAGTACTTTTACTCATTTTTTAAATCCGTTTTTAAAGCTTCGATATCTTCACCGAGTTCTTGCAACGTTAATAAGTTAACTTTTCAAAAACAAGTTGCACTTTATCAGTGATTCATTAAGTATACCTCTTCTACACTCCGACTGCTTTAAGGGTTTAAAACTGGTTAGTGAGACGGTAGACGGCTATTGAAGGAAAAGACAAGATATGAATTTAAATGAAAAACTTTATAGCTCGCAGTCATCAATGCCAAAACTGAGTCATAAGTCTAACTTCAAACTTTGATTCAAAAAGAGAAACCTGTTTAACATCAGAAAGAGATTGCATCCGTATAAATGTGCTGAAAATATGTAAACAACGTGGCTGGATGGATAGGAAATGCAGAATGACACCCGAAATGCAACTACCTCCTTGTGGTGCGTTCTGGGCTGTTAATGTAACGAAATATAATTGCATTTACAACTAAAAGCTGCATTTTGCCTATTTATTGCAAAAATATATAATCTGAATTACAAAAGAAGAATTGTTGCTATGTGCAAAAAAATGGTAAAAAAAAGTTAATTTTTGGTTGATTTCACGGAACTTTACGGTTTTTGTACGAACTTAATACTGAATAGAATGTAAATAATTTTAAAGATGCATATAAAGTGTGTTAAAAGGATGCATTTTAATGGTATTAGAGAAAAAATGGTGATTATTTATATTTTCCAAAAAAATTTAGAAAATTGACATTTTTTCGTATTTTTAGAGAAATTCAAGTCCTGGCAGGACCCTAAAGGAGTTGTTCAAACTTGATAATATTTTACATGTGTATTGTACTTACGCATGCACAGTTTTTGCCGGGTATTACAGAATAAAATTCCAAAATTTTTGTTTTTCGCTCCACCATAATGTGCATATGCAATACTAGCATTCAAATCTTTTTCTTACATAAATATAAAATGTTGTACTTACTAAGCGTCAAAAAAGACGTTTTGATCCCAAAAGATGGATTAAGAAGAGTTTTTATTTTCTTTTTCTATCTTTTTTTTTTTTTTTTTTTGAGACTATTATCATAAAATTTGAGCACTTCATCAACTTTCATCATAGAAGTGAAATTTTTTGATTTGCAAATGAAAACTCTTTCATATTCCTCTGCACTGCATTAATTAAGCACAATAATGGAAGTGGAAAGGCACGTGAAACGTGTAATTTTTTCTGGAAAAATTTCTCTATTAAATTATATAATCAAAATTTATTTAAAAGGTAGTTTGCATATTAAAATGTTGTTATTGTTGTCTTAAGTGTTGTGCCAGCTAGGCTGGAAATTTGGGGTGCGCTGATTCACTTTTTAAACTGTACAGTAATTTGATGTGATGTTCGACTTCCACAATGAACACATGCCATAAGGACCCATTTATAGGCTAGGCAATTATTCACAGCACAACACATTCACACAAGGAAATCATAAGGACAGGAGAGAGAAAGTACAACAATGCCCAAGCCGGGATTCGAGCCCGGAACTTCCCCATCCGGGTCCTACTTCTCTAACCACTAGACTAGGTGGCCCGGCCTCATAAAAAAATGCGCATCAACTTTAAAATTTTATTTTTTAACATGGATTTGTAATCAGGATCAATATTTAATAGTACATACTAAATTTTATTTAATTTGATACAGCCGTTGCTTCAAATTAAGTAGATATAGAAAAACTCATCGCGCAATGTAAAAAAGTGTTTTGCAATTTTTGTGTAAAACTTCTAAACTACCTTGAGTTCTGTAAATATTGTTTTTCTTTCTTTTTTTTTTCATTTCATATCAAAGAATGAACTAATCCAAATATAAAAGAATCATCCAAAATAAAAATATATTTGTACCCATTTTGAGAAATTATTAATTCAATATTTGTAAAAAAAATATGATCTGAAATTACATTATATTTTAATAAAAATTAATCTGGGACAGTTTTTTATTCTGATACCCAAATTTTGAGGTTAAAATATTCAGTAGTATTTATGCTATGCGTAGATTAATTTTACCGCTGTTTAAGAGACCGTATAGTTAGCAAACTTAAATTATGGATGTTGGGTTTCACGTAATAAAAGATCAAAATAATGTTAGCAATTATATTTATATGAAAAACTGCAATGTATAGTATAAAATTTGAGCTACTCAACATTAATAACCGGATTGAATAGTTCAAAAATAATTTATAAAACTTAAGTGTTGACAATAATATCTGATATACACTGCTGGCTAAAAGTCTTGCAAGTTTAAGACATTTAACATATTTTTCAAGAATTAGACTAAAAAAAATTGCTTAAAATCAGTTCGGATGATGTTTTTACTTTCGATATATTGCATTAGTTATAAGTCAAGATATGGTTAATTTATTTGAACAAAGCTTATTCTCTCATTCAATAAAAATATCAGAAAATTGAAATGTTCAGGTTATCAGAGTAAATGGAATGTACTTCGCTTTCTCCTGAATAAATTGTGATAAAGAAAAAGAAAGTTCTTCTGAGCAGAAAATATAATAAATGAGTGCACCTGAACCTAAAAGTATTTAACCCATTTATGCCCGTTTTTTTTAACAATTTTTTTCAGTTTTTATCTGCTTAAAACTCTTACTTGGAATGGTTTACATACATTTTAGGCTTAAAATAGCTCGCCGTTGCCATATTTATTAAGTTATTTAACGTCCTGTTTATGGGATATTTTACAGATATGTGAACAAAATACGACCTTACTTCATTTTACTTTTGCAAAGTAACATTACAGCAGGCATCTGTGATCAATTTTAAGCAAATCATTTTAAAATAACTTAATTTTATGAAAAATAAGTTCGCAAAAGAAAAAAATTACTTTCTGTGGCTACCCATGCTGGATCGTTGCTTAACTGATTTGTCTGAAAATAGCTGTCAATAAATAAACTCTGATGTCCAAACAGAGGCTCTAACAGGCTTTCTCAAGAAGAAGGACTATTTAATTTGTGAAAAACAGCTTTAGTAAAAGAATGTACCCATTACAGGTTTTTGTATGCAGTACCTAACAAGCGTACCGTTTTTAGGCTACCGGGCACAAACGGGTTAATATGCTTCTGAAATGCATTTCGATTTGATAACAGTAGATGCTCTTTTAGATATTGAATGCACTTAAGGTTTTACAGCCCTTCTTTCGGTACTTCGTGGTATTAAACTTCACTTATTATGTTCTTAAACTTTTCCATCACATTTATACGTAAAAATATTTTTTGTAGGGTGGTGAGGAATGGGGCAGATGGTATTTCCTCTTTTAAAAAATGCAATAGCAGATTTGCAGTACTTTTGGCAAGTAGAGTAATTATTGCTCAGTTTGTTGATTCAGAACATAGTTCAACTATGTTCTTAACTGTATAGTTGATTCCAGTCAAATAATAAATTGTTCTAAAGCTCATGAATTTTAAAATATTTCATTTTCAACTTTGCCACATACAAAAGAAGTGAAATATTTCCACTTTTTCTTGAAAGTAATAATTTATTGCCAAAAATTAAAAACGATGTTTCAATGCAAGTTTTTTAAAAAAAGTTTATAAATGTTTTACAAAATGTTTCAATTTTATTTAAAAAAAAATTTAAAAATCTTTTTTCTGACTATATGTACTGTAATGTTCAGATCAAATATCCAATTCATTAATTTTGAAAAAGATTAGTTATCTTAACTATTTCACTGTGCCCCCCCCCCCCGCCCACCTGTTTAGATGAGCTCTTAAATATCAAACATTCCTTCCTAAGTCAGAAAATATGAATTTTTGAAGACTGAAAATGAAATTCATAGATAAAGGAAAAATCAAAATTCCCCTTATGTTAGATCTGATTAAATCCTTTATTAAATGAAAAGCAATGAATCTGCTTGAGTTTTAATAAAATTCTTATTTAAGTATGAAAGAATTCCCAGGTTAAAATCGATGAATGAAATTCCTTTTATTGCAAAAGGGGAGAACATTGACATTTCTAATTGGAGAAATGTCTTATTTATTGCTGATAGCTTGATTGTGCAATAGTTTTTTAAGCATATGTTGAGAAAGTTGGCTGATTCTGCAAGTGTCTGAAACTACGGGGGGGGGGAGAGGGATTAACGCCTTAAATCTTCAATCCTATGAGCAAAATATTTTACAAATGTGTTGTCAATAAAATCTTTCTAATTTAATAATTCATTGTAGCTCACAATAATCATGAATACAATTTTTACATTTTAAAAATACAATTTTAAGGTATAGTATTAATTTCAACTGAAAAAACAAAAAAAAACATGTGTCGAATTCTAAGTATTCTTTTAATATTTTTTAAAAAATCGAACATTTTCCTTCATTTTTAATCTTAAATATGATAGGTAATTTATCATATTCTAACGAACTCTCTTGGTGAGCTTCAAAATTAGATTATTTATTTAAAACTATTTACTTTTTTTCACCATGATTTCCCAAAAGGAAACATTAGCTTTGGTAATTACTTCAGAAAATTATGATAATTAAAACGTGATGTAAAATTAATGTGTACCTTAAATGTATAGGCAAGTAATTAAAGCTCTGAATCCTCTGGAGGATTTGTAATTAAGTGGATAATTTAGGCGACATTTTTTTTTACTTCATTTATATTTGGAGTAAATTATTTTGTTTTTACCTCCTACAGTAAAAAACATTTCCAGATGTAAGTAAAAAAGACATTTTGGAGATAAATATTCGTTTTATAATAAATAAATATTAATTTCAGTTATTCGAAAATCTTATTTTATCTAGAAAATATTACATTCATGCATTAAGTTAATTACCACTACCATAATTCCTTCAGTTAAAAAAAAATAGATATGTAATTAAAATCACATAGCAGATGCAAAAGGTATTTTTACACTACATATGGTTACTAAAATTTATTTTTTAATCGTGCTTTTAATTAACTCGATATAAACTTTTTTATTGATTTCCGAATAAACAATTCAATATCAATACGAATTGCATGATTTTAAAAATTAGATGTCTCAATGATTGAATTTCAGTCGAAGTTTAAAGCCTAACTAAAATTTAATTTTTCTTCGTCTTTTATTTTTATTTTATAGGGGAATATTATACGCTGAGTTAACAAATAATTGAAGGATTTGGTGGATGAAGGAGCTGTGATACATTTTTTTGAAAATACAATCTGGACACAGTTAAGCAATAGATACAGGCCAGCAAATAAAACTTGTTACATTAAAAAATAGACGTCATTACTGTCTGATTTTCTTAGGTAAAACATTCAACATATTTAAGCATGCGTCAGGTCTTCTCTGGTCTTACCAAAATAGGGGTAATAGGTAAGATAAAAATAAGGGGAAGAATAATAAGAAACATTTTGAGTCGTATCAAAGAAGGTAGAACGATGCTAATTTCAAATACATAGTTTAGTTGAATATGTCAAAAAGATATCAAATGCAAGTTTTAAATTGAAAACTTCGAAAACTTCCCTCCCACAACCCATCACCCCTTTTTAAGTGGAATGGTTCGCGAGAGCTAAGCGCGGTTTTCAAGCACGAACAGTAGACTAATATCACACGTTCACTTAACGACAAAATCAGAAAATTAAATAGCTGCAACAATAGCACGTTGAACATAAATTATTCTAAATTAGGGTTTTGTTAGATAACTCCTTCATCTCCCAAACTCTTCACTTGGTATCCCAATGTAACTAGTAATCCCTTGGTATCCCCAACTGGCTCAACCTCCAGTTAGACGCAGAACTTTGTTGCCAAAGTACTTCAAATTACAACAAAAGTATTCTCGCTGCGAAGTTAAATTGCTTCGCTGACCATAGCTCCTACTGCGTAGTTCAACATACAGGGTGGTTATAAATTAACGTGAGGTGTTTGGAGCCCTCTAGCACGTGAAGTACTGGGGGAAACATTGCCAAATTTCATGGGTACACATATCAGAGCATTGGATTACGATTTCCGAAATAAAAAAAATAGTTTAAAAAATCACCACCAGGTGAAATTTTGGCGCTGCAAAAGTGTACTGATTGTCAAAGAATTAATTGCTACTGACAAAATATGCATCCATTTTATTTGCAAAAATGGCTCTTTTGTCACAAATGTAGTTCAATATAATCACCATTGTGAAGTTGCAAGAACTGGATACGATGCACAACATTTTTCACGGTAGCTCGTAACATATCAGAGTTGATTTTTCTGACTTTTAAAGCTACAATATATTTTAAACTTGCTATGACTGAAACATGTCTTTGATACACAACACTTTTCAGCGATCTTCATAACCAAAAATCACATGGATTGAGATCGGGCGACCTTGGGGGCCATACCGGAAATTCTAAGGCGATTATTTTGATCCAAGTATTTTCTTTAATCTATATCAACTTGGTATTATTTTAAAGTGATAGTAATAAATATTTAAATTCTTACAGTAAATATTCCAAACATTTATACTTTCACAGCTTTTCTTTGGGGATAAGCCACTTAAATATATACTGAAATGAAAATCAGGAAAGTTATGCAAACTTTTAGTCATCCCACAAAAGATAAAGAAACTCTAAATTCTGTTTTATATCCATGAGGAAAAAAAATTAATATTTAAAGGCTCTTAAAATTATTGAATCCGTCTTTGTTGTTCTGTTATTTGAAAGGTCTATAAAAGTTTGAGTATTTTCTTTCTGTGCTTACATATAGAGATGGTACAAAGCTCGTGTCATCCTGTTCTTAAAAATAAATATGGATACATTTACGTGCTGTAAAAGGAAGATATTGCTTTAATACTCTCCAATTTATAAAGTGCATCATTTGATATCGTTTCGAAAACTTTTGTAAATTTATAGGAACATTTCTTTGTACTGCAGATAAAATTCCTGCTTTGGTCATTGTAAAATCTGTGCATGTACATCTGGAAGCACGTAATGACAAAGTCCACACAAGATCAGAGGATATCTATTCCGTTTGTATGAACATGGTGATTATGTTATGTCTTAGTAATTAGTATACCTCCAAAAAGCAATTGAACCCTGTCTGCGATATCTATCGACATATTTTAAAATTATTAGTTTTTCCTTGTCGAAACAATTTTGCATGAGTGAATAAATAAGTACCATTGGGAAGGGGGAGGGATGAATGAAGGAATGAATACGTGAATTAGCAATTCAGCACTCTTTTTTATATCTCTGCGACTTTTTTCAACACAATTTAAATAATTCGCACAATAACATGATTGACCTCATCAAGTATCACTCTAAAATTTATAATTACTTTTTAATTTTTAATTTGTTCCCAACTATTTTAGTGGTAAAAGATCAGAAAATGTTTTTGATGTTGCAATCGTTGTAGCATTTTGTTCTCCCACTGTTATCGACGTTGTTTCATGGTGTGATAATTTAAACTTCTCTTGAGTTGACCATTTCTTAAAGATTACACTCTTTCAGTTTTAATTCTTCCAGTTTCTTTCTTATATTTTCAACTGTAAGTTATCTTATGCGTATGCTAGTCCGCACTAGCAGCTCACGAGTCATTTAAATGGAGGTTCACGAAAATAATTTCGAAATTAAATATGCAAATACGAAGTTTCTCTGGTTACTTTTTAATATTCTCTTATTTTATTCATTTAATAACTTTTGAGGCAAAAAAAAAAATCAATAACACTTCCATTAACTTTTTTTGCTCTATATCATGCCTTTCTAAAATGTATGTAGCAATCTATATTTTATTTACCATGCGTTAAGCTAGTTCTGTTAACACGTATTCGTACCCAAATATGGCAACTTATCTTCATCAGGGGCAAAAAAAGTTTGCTATCGGAGTATTATGTAGTGGTGTTTTTCTCCGTTTGCTTCTCGTACGCTTTTGTAACCATGAGCCGTTGTGAAACGGAGTTCAACACTAAAAAAAGAAAATAAATACTACTAGAAAAATCTCTACCCAGGTAGCACAAATAACGTTTAAACGTTTTGTAAACGTTTTTAAGCGGTTGTTACAACGTTAATAACCATTTTACAACCTTTAAAAAACGAAGTGTGCTACTTGGGTAAGCAACTGGGATCCCATAAACTTTTCTATTCAACTCCTTCTTCAACCCATCCTTAAACATTTTGAGCCAACTTTTAGCTGTGCTATAAAGAAGAAAACACCCCCATCACTTTCTATTAACATCATAAAATTCAGCTGCTAGTTATTTTGGGAAAATCAAAAATTTAAAGCAACGTATTGTTTAATGAAAAATGATCAAATAAGCTTTGTGCTGAACTATATTTGAAGTTAAAAATCAACGTAAATAAAGCACAAATAAGGTAGAAAGTTACCTTTCTACCTTATTTGTGCTTTATTTACGTTGATTTTTAACTTCAAAAAAAAAAACGTATTGTTTGTTAATCGCGCATTGCTTCCATTTTTCCACATGCGAAAACGAAACTGTATGCATTTGGATGGTTGCCACGGTTATGTTACTGACTTTATGACCATTACATTTTAACTATCCAGTCTTTACGTATCCCCCATTACACATACATTATGCGTTTTCTGTGCCTAGGTTTTTTTTATTCATCAACAAAAAAAGAAATGTGACCAGTCTTTACTGAAGAACCATACAGTGTTACACATTTTAAACAAAGAATTTCCATAAAATAGATGCTCTATGCTTTAAAACACAGAAATCAATGCGATTCTTGTATTTCTGGAAAAATAATACATGTAGTAGTTGAATACTTTTTAAAAAGCAACTAGTAATTTAAAATGTAAAAACTCTGACTAGAGCATATAATGTAAACCGAGGAATATGGAAGAAAAATTGTTGAAACCTATTTGAAATAGTATTGAAACCTATAAAAAACATTTTTTTTTTTTTTTTTTGCAATGTTCCTTAAAAACGAGTAGTTATAAAATTAGTGACTTTCCTCCTTAGCTTATTGTTTTCATTTATTTACTTTTTCATTTTTCAATGTATGTGAAATAATGAAGAATTTTCATATGTAGTTAAAATTAGTTAAAATGTTGAAGTTGTGTCTGCTTCGACTTGCTTCAAGCAACATTATTTAGTCTTTTTCAATCTGAGAAAAATAAATTTCAAAATACATCTTTTGCTTTTTTCCAAAATTTTATTTCAAGCGTTTTAATGAAAATATTTGCTCGTAATCATGACAAGTTCTTTATAACTATAAT